>JAVHJQ010001200.1:0-11149 GCA_031306095.1 Pyricularia sp. CD86 | reverse complement strand
GATGACACCCGCAACTCTCAACAAACCTCTCCCCCGGTCCGCTCCTGCCTCTTTTATATCATCCTCCGTTACTACCAAACATCAGCAAATGCATACATCCATCCGGGAGCATCCCGATGTCAAGCAAGAAAATATCGAATTACTTACTATACGAAGGGCCCGTATAAAATCCCGCCACAGGTAACGAAACACTCCCCCACTTCGCCCCGGTCGGAGAAAAGGAGACTCCCTGCATAAAAAAAAAATAAGGCAAGCAAATTAAACAGAAAAAAATTATAATACTGTCTGGGAAGATCAGGGCTAAAAATGCTAAATGAACCGGCTATGCTAAGAGGTGGAGGGTGTGTATGTAATGCGCGGGAGTGATAACAATGCAAATTGAAATGGAGGGTAGGTAGGTGGGCGGGCACACACGCAGCCTCTCCAAATTTACGTGTTTAGGCGCGCGACCGGTGGAGCCCGCTTCGCAAGCCCCCCCCCCTTTTTTTTGTTTGGCCTTGTTGACGACCAAAGAAATAAAAACCAAGGAAAAGCAAAGAGCAAAGGAAACAGATGATTGACAAAAGAAAGAATAAGTTTCCGAAAATTTGTGTGGGGCCGCAGTTGCAGATTTCGATTCCATGGGGTAAAATTGCCCGATTACCAAAAGCCCAGACTTACCTTCCAGCCCTTCCGTCTTTGTTGGGGAAAAGAGTGTGTGGACGGACTAAAGGTCTTGGCCCCCGTTGATCATGGTGATCTGCTTACTGCTTACTGCATACAACTTCAACCCGCACTCCATGCAGTCTCTTTCCATGCATGAATTTGAATAATTCACCAAGCAGCTCGTGATGAACATGAATTACAGATATCACACATCTACCTGAACAAAAACAGAGGCAAAAAGAATTGTGCCGTTTCAAATGCCATTCGTGATGAATGAGGGTATCTTACTGTAATCTATGCACCAATTGAACAAAAAAGGGGGATGAGGCTATTGCCAACCCCACAGTAGCCCAATACCATCAATACCCAGAACACAAAATTATTAAAATAAGACAAAAAAAGCTCAAGCCGCCTCATTATTCATCATCCAAGTACACAGGTATGCCGTAGACACAAACCGCCGCAGCCGTCAAGTACTTGAACCTGCAGACATCCCTTGCCTTGGCCACGGCCTGCACCAGAGAGGTCTGGGGCTCCCTAGCCGCCGGCGCTACCTCTCTGCCCGCGCCTGCCGCGGCGGCCGTCCTCTTGCCAGCCTTGGCCTTTGCCTCCTCCTTGAATACACCCTCGCCGACCAGGCCCCACTCCTCAAAGACCCTGACGGCCAGCCGGTCGATGTCGCGATCCGTCACGTCCCACAGTGTGCCCGTGACGGCCGGACAGCCGGCCATCAGGTAGTTCCACACCGGGCCGTGCGTCTCAAAGTCGCCCGCCTCGGCCAGCGACGCCGAGCTGCAGCCCCAGAGCAGGACCGCGGCCCGGCAGCCACCCTGGAGACGGCGGACTGTCCTGCCGCGGATGTACTGCGCACCGCTGCCGTGGCCAAAGTAGAGCAGGATGTCCCTGCTGCGTAGCGCCTCTTCGAACTCAGACTCTGTGGGGACGCGCCCGACCATGCCGTGCCAGTTGCTCTGTTTTCCGAGAGACGACGCGAGAGACGTCTCGAATGTTGTCTGCGTCGTCTTGAGATCACCACCAGGGTTGAGGATCCATGTGCCTGAGTTTCGGGAGATGTGCCTCCCGCTCACATGGGAGTTCGAGTGGTCCTCCGTCGTCGTCTCTGGTCTTTTTCTATCGAGCAGCAGCCGCCTAAGGCATTCCAGGGAGGGCACACGAGAGACAGCATGACCCTCCATGCAAGGTAAGGATTCCCACGGGAACACGTGCAGAGCCTTGTCCAAGACAAGAACCGTATGAGCCTTTCGATTCTCAGATGAGCCATCTCTGCCGTTTCTCTCTTGCATCGCCGTGTAATACGAGTGCAGAGCGTCAAATGTATCGACACTCATTGCATCAAAATCAATCTCATCATAGGCATTTGGCTCGCCATGAAACTGCAGGATATCCACGACAAAGTAGAGCAGGTCGTTCAGAGCATCGTCAAGATCAGCACAGTTGGGATCAGTCACGTCGCCCAAACCCACAAAGAGTTCTAGGATTCGAGGATCCAGCGTAACCTTGTTGGCCGTAGATGCGGAAGCCGAGGCCGCTTTTGACCTTTTACCCCAGACCTGCTTTCTGGATGGCAGGTGCTTGTCCAGAATGTGAGTAAAGCTCTTCTGGAACCGCGCGAGCAACTCCGAACAGCGCTTTTGCTGTGAAAATATCCCCTTGAAGCCGCCGAGCCACACCTGCTCGACGTTGTCGAGTAAATTCTTCAGGCGCTCATCCAGTTCCTCTCTGTGAGCCCACCAAGCAGTCTTGGCGCCCTTGGCCGACATGTCCCGAGCGTCGTGGCAGCTCGCGTTTGCCAGTTCAATGATTTCGAGCAGCTCAGCACGGCCTGTCTGGTAATTGAACGATTCGTTGTCTGTGTCTCGGGAAGTTGCCCGCTCGAGGGGGAGGCGAATGACAAAAGGAGTGTGTCCAGCTTGAAGCCGGGAAATACACAAATCGTGCTTGTTGTCACTGAGCGACACCGAAATCACCGTCCAGTCCTTGGGGATTATGTCAATGTAGTCACGTTGAAAGCGGCTCATATCCGCAACGGGGGCCAGACTCAGACGTCCACCAGGAGAAGCATCTCCCAGGCTGACTGGCATCGGCCACTCGAGTGCTTCATTTCTGACTGCGTGCTTCTCTAGGAGCAACGCTTTGCGCTCCCTCCTCCATGTAAGATTCTGTGCCGCCTCAACCGAGCAGGTTGCCAAATCTTGAGATCCCAGAAGGCGAGCTTTTGATGTGCCCGTCGCGGAGAGGATAAGCACGGTGCTCTGTAGCATTACAGCTATCCGGTGGACCATGGCCGCATCTCCAGAAATAACAGCGATCGAATGGGCCTCTACAAGACAGTCATGGGCGGCTTGGAGATTAACGAGGAAGTCAGGGTGACGCTTGCTGGCAGCAGACCTCCCTTTCTGCGGCTGTGTAGGTTTGGCAGGCGACGGGCGATCGGATGCACTTTTGCAAACCGCAGGAAACGACAGCGTAGAGTCCTGGATGACTGAGAAAACCGCATCCCTCGTCATTTGCTCCTGGCACTGACCAAAGTGGCACATTGCTTGCGCCAGCATTTCTCCAAGTTTGCCCCTCGCCAGCTTTGTTAAGGCTTGAGACTTTTCAAGCGTCTCTCTAGCGGAATTCCAATCCTTTTTGTTCACAAATGAGACCGCCTTGTGCACTGCTACAGATGCCTTCAGGGTTGAGATGATAATATCGGTGGATTCTGACGGCGCAGGCACTGATGAGGTGGTCGTGCTCTCGACTGCCGCTGGTGCCTTTTTGGCTGTCCTGCGCGCAGTTGTCATGGTCGCAGCAGCCTTTCGGGTGGTTTGTCTCGCAGCTGGCTTCTCCCTGATCGGAAGTTTGGCGGTTCTGACGGTGCCTTGACGCGCCCTTGACGAGGGCTGCTCTTGATCTCCATCTTCAGCCTCCTTCTCCACCACCTCAGCAATTTCCCTATCGATGGCGACCAATGTATCCTCAGCACGTTGGATCATCCTGAGCTCTGCTTCAAATTCCTTCAGATCGCGGTAAAGTCCTCCGAGCTGACATGCCAGGGCCACAGCCGTACATGACTGGTCATTACTAAGAAGCTTCGAGCTCGACAAATTAGCAAGCTCGAGCGATCGTTGCAGCTTGCCTGCTCTCAAGTATACGGAAGCCATCCAGGACTCGCATTGAGCCAAGTAGAGCCTGGCACCTGTTGTCTGTGCAAGCTTCTGTGCTTGTTCCGCATAGTAGACCGTTTCTTGAAACATTCCCAGGTGAGCATAAACAGAAGATAAGTGAGACAAGCTGCGGAACAGTGGGTAAAAAAGTCTCCAAAACTCCGGTCCAGCAGTGACCGTCGAATCGCCAGATCCCGGGCTTGGAGTACCAGCCACGGATGTCACGAGGCTTATACTGCCTTGGCTTTCGTTTGCTTGATCCGTTGTTGATGAGCCCGACGCAGCTCTTTCAAGTTTTGTCCATTCTCGAAAGAGAATACGAACCGTTTCCCTTGCATGGATCAGCGCGTGGTGCGCCTCGCCTTTCTTAGAGGCTATCATTGACTGTAGTAGCGATGCATATGTTATTAGATCTCTACGCTGAGACCTGGCGATCTGATTGTTGGATATATCTGTAGCATGTTTCTGAGCTTGCTTGAAGTGCATCTCTCTGAATAGCAACTTGTTAGCTTCAAGCAACGAAAGACTTTGCCCAGGGATTCTGGTGACTCTTGTACTCACGCCTCGTTTAAGTTTCCAGTGAACAATTGGAACTCAGCAAAAGCAAGGTGAAAATTTGCGACGCTCTCCCGAGAGACCACCTCTTTCTCTTGAGTGAACTTCAAGCCAGCTTCGAGAGCTTTATGGGCCAAAGAGGATCGACCGGTACTGGCGTAGAGCAATGCTAGTCTAGAATTGGATGCAAGTTGAGTGTCTGTATCGGAGTCTTCCAGCAGCCCCGAAATTTTCGTTAGAAGCTCGAGAGCCGAGAGCTGGAGAGAATCCTGCCCCATTGTTTTGGAAAAATCTATGATGGACTGTAGGTGACGAACAAGATGTGAAGCATCGTCGATGCGACTGTCCAAGTCAGCGGGTGTTGAGCATGTTTCAGCGATTTTTTTCCACTGATGTATGGACTGCTCAATACGATCGAGGTCAGGCGTTTGGGATTTCATGGCCGAAAGAGACTTGTAATAGGCCCTGTAATGCTCCATATAGCTACTCAGAGCCGAGTCTTCTCCGAAGCCAGACTTCTTAATCAGGCCGACGACAGCCTCAATTTGAGACTCTACTGCCGGAAGCTCATCCGAGCTGTCGAGGTGAACGACAAAGAGGCACAACAGCGTTCGCAGGCGGCATATTGGATGTCTCGTGGGGTAATATTTGGTGAGTAGTGATTCGACAGTTTTATCTGTCATGGTGGGAAGCATGCGGTCACTTTTCATGAGGATGAAGTGTAATCGATGCTCCCGGACAGCCAGCTGTTCCGGCTCGGTCATATCAACTGACCAATCTATCCAAATCTGCTCCAGCTTTGCGATAGATGTTAAGATTCGTGAAAGATTGGCCGTCTTGGCACTGCACTTCCAGGCAAGCGCAGGAGGTAAATTCGTCGAGACTTCAACAACTTCATCGAGTGCCCCGTCATCTATCAATGCTGATCTGAGTGTCTGAAGTGACCCAAGAGCCTCGCTGATGCGGCCCATGGATTGACAGAGCTCAGCCATGCGTTCAAGCTTCACGGCAAACTGCGTCTTTTCCCTCTCAGCTGCAGGACGATGCTTGACGCACTCAATGGATCGACGCAGTGCTCTAAGTGGCTCCGGGTCCTTGGGATCTTTGCTAGATTCGACAAGTGTGCTATAGTGAATCCAATGAAAGAGTGACATTTTAACATAGGCTGAGTTGCCTGGAGATCCAGGCTTGGGCGCCGCATCACCCATGTATTCGAGAATCGTGAGGCAGTCAGCTAGGATGGAGTCCATTTGCGTCCAGGAGACTCGTTTTTCGTCCACAAGGATCTTGACCACCAAAAATGCCGAGTCGAGCATATGCTGCAGCATGGTAGCCAGCGTTTGTCGCCTTTGTTCGTAGCTCACAAAATCTTTGGTGCTTCCACTGGCCGGTATGGGTTTTCCCAGCCATCTCAGACAAAACTTTGGACACTGGAGAACAAGCTCTTCCATCAGTCCTTTTGAGGTAGTCGGTATTGGTACTTCGTCTACTAATGCGTTCATCGCTGATCGTCTGGCGAGATTTACATTCGTGAGAAGGCTCTCCAGGTCACTGGTGTTCCCCTTGAGTACGCCTTGGATACCGTCTAGTACTTCGCGTAGTAGGTTCTCGCTCTCTGCATACTGCTCTGCATCCTTAAGCTGAATAGAGAGGAGTAGGGCCGCAACGGAACAGCGGCTGGTATCCGAGTCCTCACTAGGCTGCAACAGTCCCTTCAATCGTTTGATCCAGCTGGTCGCCTCCTGATACTGTCGTGACTCCCTTGCCATAGCCCCGAGAGCCTGGTACAAGCTTGCCAATGGTGATTTGAAGGACTCGGTGGGCTTGAAACCTTTGTCCTTGGCCAGCTGAACAACCCGCTGAACGGCGTCTGCACAACCAAGATACAGCGACTCATCCGCGGCTGGCTTTCTTCGCACATAAGCTCCGAGACACCTCCATAACGGCTGGATTATGTCCTTGTCTACGTCCCCTTTGTGCCCAGCTAAGCTCCACCAGTGCGTCCTTGCTTCCAGTCCGAGGACATGAACCTCGAACGCGGCCGATGGAGAGATGTTTAGGCGTGGCTCACATGCTTCAGCATCGGCCTTGCTCGACACACTCGGCGCGAGCGACAGTAGGAGCTGAGAGAATGTCTCCAACTGCCGTGCGGCCTTGCCGGGGGTTTTGACACCACATTCCACGGTTGCAAGCAACAAGCCAAGGGGCGAAACTTTGGTCGAATCTTTGAGATGTTCGACAGCAGCTTGAGTGTGTTGCGGCTTCTTCATTAGAGAAAGTACCCTGAGGGTCAGCAATTGCGTCGATATAACCAATTCAATGATCGGTCCAGCGTCCTTGACCTGAATCCCACCAAAATCAAGAATGTCTGACACGCGGGCAACTGGGACTGCCACTTCCGGTTGTGTAAGCCTTGCAGTTTTCTTCTTAGGAACAGGGGCAGCTGTAGCAGATAATCCCAACAGAGAGTCTAATCGCTGCTTGAGATGACGGAGCTCTCTGATCGCCTGATCCAACATCCCAACTGCTACTAGTCGACTTGCGAGCGCAGACAGGCCATTCTCCAACTGTAGTTCAGGTAGTTTCGTCTCTCCCGCGGCCTGAAGCCCCCTAAGCGCACTGAAAGCCACGCGCGCGCATTCTACAACGGCCAGGCAGCCATTGGACCGGACCGTTGCTGCTGCGGATGATGAAGAGGTTGGCCGTGCGGCTGGCTTCGTCGGCGAGGAAGAGGTCCTGTTCAGAGTTCGTGGATTGAGAGGCGTCATTGGCGCAGAGCTAGATCGGCGCAGCGCAGCCCGGGATGTCTTCTTGGCGAGACCTTGAGCTTCGGCCGCCGGCTGGGCCACCACCGCAGGCGCAGGTTTTGCAGCATCGCCGAGCGTCTTCAAGGTCACATTCACGACCTTGGTGGCGAGCACTGCGCGTTCCTTTGGTGTTAAGCCGTCCGGCGCACCCTTTTCCGTCTTCTTGGCTGGGGTTTTGGCGGTCGAGGCCTTCGTTGTTCGGGTAGTCTTTGTCGTGCGCGTCTCGTTTGCGGTCGAAGATTTAGTAGGGACAGTCGCGTCATTTGGTACAAGTAGGTTTTTGAGTAAAACGACAGTAGCCGAAGAACATGTTGATATGGATGAGACTGCAGATAGGACTGAGTCCGCCTGCACCTGAGGAGTGGATGCCATGTAAGAAAGCAACGCGTTAAACAACCGGGTTGCTAATCATATCCTCTGACCAAAAACAAAAAGAAACAAAAAGTAGTGTTTGTAGCCCATGGAAAAGCTATATTTTAGTAGCTGTCAGAAAAAAGAACGAGTGACGATCGCGAAGCATCGCAATGACCATACATTAGTTGAGCATGTCGACAAAAACGACTACCGTTCAAAAGATCCATTTGATGATTGTTTGTCTCCGGCGCGCTGTTTCCGAGACCCGCCGTTGTGCCCTAGTCTAGTTCCTGGGCGAACCCGCGACCTTATCGTTTGTTTAATACCGTGCGAGTTTTTGATCGGATTGACAAATCGGCAGAACCGTTGACAGAGCAACGGCCCCACCATGGATCATTCTCAAGCGCAGGGGTCAAGATTTCAACGCGCCAAGCCTACGCGGACAGCTCCGCGATTGAACCAAGTCATTGCACCCTTCTTTTTTTTTCCAGCATCTGAAATAGAGCTTGCATACCCTTGCACGACCAACACTTCGACATCATCTGCTTTCGAGCACATCGATCCTTCAAAATACCCAACGATTCCGAATACTCTACATTCCGAAAATGTCCGGGTTACGTGCAACCAACCTACTGTCACGAAGAGGCTCCAGAGCCATCAATGCTATCCTTTCGCCAGTCCACTCTGCACAACTCGCAAGGCAATATGGTGGCATCCGGCAAATCAACTACGGTCCAGGACCACAGACGGTTTTCAGCACCGAGTTTTGGAAAAACTTGATACCCAAGCCGTTTCGATCGGATAGCCCTATGAAGCTGCGCAAGAAAAAGTCCAAGGACTGGAATCCAGCTACGTTCTACATTGTCATTTTCCTCTTCATAGGGTCAATGTCTATCCAGATGATAGCGATGCGCCGCAACTTTGAAAACTTTATGCGACAGTCGGATGTCAGGATTGGTCTCCTTCGCGAGGTTGTTGAGAAGCTGCAGAAAGGGGAGGCGGTTGATGTTGAGCAGGCTTTGGGCGCAGGCGATCGACAGAAGGAACAAGAATGGGAAGATGGTACGTATCCAGAAATCATATCAACGTCAAGCTGAAGATATATATCTGACAATCGCTTCTAGTGCTTCGAGAGATCGAAAATAGCACCCCAAAACCCAAGTCGAAGCGTCAGAAGAAGCAAGCATCGTCAGAACCTGCCGCTGTTGAAGACAACGGACAGGACTCTGAGCCAAAGCCGAGGAAAACATCGAGCGCCGAATTCTTTTAGTATTTCAAATGTTTTTAATTCTACAGTCTATGACAACATATCTTTGAACACCGCCGAAGCCTGGTGATCGTACCCCGGCTGAATATCAGACGCCACCCCAATCGATGTCCGCCCAAGCGCTTCCACCAGTGCAGGCAAGATGACCTCTGTCGGCATCTCAACTCTGACCCCTTCTGCTCCTGTCTGCTGGTGGTCTATTTCTACAAAAAAAGCATCCTCTCCTCTCACTCCCCCCATGTTCACGATGGCAATGGGTTTATTATTGTCCTTCGCCAACTTCGCAAGTCGCCAGGCCGAGTATGTTGCAAGGGACGTCCCTAGTACCATCAGCTTGCCTGCCCCTGTGACGGCGTCTTCAGCAGCAGCCTTGACGCTCCCGGCGATACTCTCACCAAACATGACCACGGCTGGTTTCAGTATGCCGGCATTGCTGGGCGACTCCCAAGCCCCATCTTTGTCCACCTCGACCTTTGCTACCTCGCCATTGCTTAATTGTGGCGGATGTGCAAGACAGCTGGGGCATGCAGGATATCGGAAAGTGGTGTAAGGAGCGTCTGGCAAGTCGACATCACCATCTGGGTTCGATCTTATCCCCTTGGCTCTCCGCTCTGCCGGATCTTCAGTCCCCAGGGCCCCCGAGGCTACGGCCTCCTCTAGAAAAGCAGCCCAGGCTGGATTGAGCCGTGCTAGATTCTCCTGGAATAAATCTCGGGGATACTCGCTCTTGCAGGTTGTGCATACCAACGCCCGGAGGTAGCCATGGAGTTCCACGATGTTGGTCCTGCCAGATGCACCTGCCAAGCCTTCAGACGCGGCGTGGTGGAGTCCGTCGACGTTCTGCGTAACAACAGATGAAACCACGCCCATCTTCGCAAGGTCTGCTATCGCTCTGTGCGCAGCATTTGGTCTCGCTTTCTGCAGCGAGGTCCAGCCCAGAAAGGATCGCGCCCAATATCTCCGGCGGGCGGCATGGCTGGCCAGGAATTCGTGATGGTAAATAGGCCTATAGGACTTGTTGACGCGATATGTTCCCTTGTCGCCGCGATAATCTGCAAGACCCGAAGCTACGGACAGACCAGCACCCGTGAGACATGTGGTCGTCGACGGGCCATTTGCGGATGGTGCCGCAAGGAATTCCACAAGGGCTTCCACAGCTCCGTTGGCTGTCTTGGCAGTCACGGGAAATATTCGCGGTGAGGCAAACACGTCTGTGTAAGGGATGCGCATTAAAGGCTTTCGCAAAGCCGGGCCTGACATTGTTGCAAGCGGGGAGAACTTTAGGTTGATAGAACCAAACAAAAACCTATCCAATGAATAATTTCAGCTGTGTACCAAAGAACAACCCATATATTTGACACTAAATGTTGTTACACTGAGGCGCCGGCGGACTGGCTGGACTGGAGTTGTCACCGTCATCAAAGGTGGATGCATATCGTGGCTTGTGCGGGCAGAGTTTGGTAATCAAATCCACTTTTGACTCGCTTCGGCAGCCGCTGCCAGTGGGCCAATCGTAGGCTTGGAAGGCTCGGTAGCCACAGGTGCTAGGATCTGGCGGGTTTTTGGAAAAGTATACCGGCAGTAGGTACGCGGTAGCTTACGACGTACCGCATTCATTGGCATACTGATTGGATTCATGGCTGCAGATCCAATGTATTTAGGTACCTAGCCTCATTCATCCAAGTCCTGCAGGCTCGATTGGTGAAGAAGTATACACAATGACCTTGCCATATCTCTGTCCAGCATCCTGATGCTTGTCGCGCCTTTTGACGCACGGTTGCTCAAAGTAATTGGCTTTGACAGACTTGACTTAGGTTGTTGTCAATCAAACCGGTGAGCGTTCGGTCATCCCAGGTCGATGTCGCGTGCCCTCTTTTTTTTTTTTTTTTTTTTTTTGCTCACTCTGAATCTGACTTGCCTGACCATTGTGATGCAATTGGGCTCCATCAAACAAACCGGAAAAAATTCCTAATGGAGCGCCGGTCATCCGCCACGATTCGATCGACGTTTGTAAATTGTAAAGAATCGTCTCCTGGTCTACTATACTTCCAGGGCAGCTTTGAAGCTCCTCAGCTCTCGAGCCAAGACAATTCAGTAGCGGCGATTCAAATGCCTCAGTAGAACAACCAGTGTGTATAGGACAAGAATACACAAAAAGTTTCAGGCGCGATAAAACAAAAAAAGATAAAACAAGCGCGCCAACTATCGTGCCGGGCCGGGCCAGTATTGAATCGCGTCGCTATTTCTCTCCATTATCCCCCTCTCTCCCATTCTATTTTTGTTATTTTGTCTGGCTCGCCTGGAGTGGGTTGATTAGTTTTAATTGATGCCTCAGTTTCACGGCGCACATC
>JAVHJQ010001196.1:0-12012 GCA_031306095.1 Pyricularia sp. CD86 | reverse complement strand
ATCGGAAGGGGCGTTGCTTTCATGTCATCAATATTCCGGATGCTTGCAGATGACAAGAGGAGGTGAGGAAGAAGAAAAAAAATAGGGAGGTGGTACATACATTGTAAACCGTGGGCGGCATTTTCATGTGCGAGCATGTATGGACCGGACCATAGACGATAACGATAGTACATACCCACCAGATTACAAACAGATAGAGATGAATCTGACGACGATGACTTTGATATTGCTGATTTCTCCAAATATCAGTGTAATTTACAAGACGGGAGCAACGCGCTTGACGAGATCAAGTGGTTCATACAAGCTTTTTGTTTTGCTAGCAGCTGATTCCGTCATGGTCTTGGCCTCTGAGTAAAGCCGTTGAGCGCACGGAAGATAAGATTGCGCTCCCCTTCTTGGCCCCCGATGCGGCACATACTGCAGGGAGGCCAAGGGATTTAGCCCATCTCGGCTAAGCAGGGATAAGCCCTTGAGCTTGCTATTTGGTCTATTTGGGAGACCTATGTAAGTCTGTCTGCTCTCTCTCTCACCTATTATCCCGGCCATCCCGATTCTTAACACAAGGAAAGCCACCCGATTGCACGTCGGGCTCTGCGTCATATGGGGAGCAGCTTGCGGCAACACAAACACAAACACAAGACGTATGACGGGAAGACCACATGGCAGCCACGCGGGATATTTGAGCGGGGTGGCGGGAAGAAAAACAAAAAAAAAAGAAATGTCCTCGAGGTCTGTTTGTGTCCCCTTCTTGTGTGATTGTGATTTAATTTTCCGCCGTTCCCTCATTTCCCCGATCTATTCGGGTCTTGCACAGGTAGTGACTGGCAGACTCGGCCCCGAGGTTTTGTTGATGCTTTCAACGGTAGGGAGTCGATAGAGGAGAGGGTATGAGGACGGTGTTGTACAAAGATAGGTTGGAAGCTCTGACTGGGGTTTTTTTTTGTTCCAGGGGTATTCTTGTGTATTCGTCTTTTGAGGTTGTTCTGCCCGGAGGAGGCTTGTTGGTGTTCGGGTGTGTTTGGTGCCACTTTGGGTTTTTCTCTCTCTCTTGTGATCTTTGTGCTTCTGGTTGTCTCGGATTCCTGCTTGGTGGGAGTGTTGTCGGTGTATTTGTTGCTGTGTATTGCGCAACTGGAGGCAACTCGTTCGTCATTTTGCAAACAGTGAACTGATGCTTAAGGCTTTTGGAGGAATCCGGGAACCAAGGATACTAACTAGTTTCATGATACAGTTGTCGTAACAGTAGTCAGCTTTTCGCCTGGATGAAGGTATAATCTGAGCGAACTTGGAATGGATACTCTGCAGTTGATGGATCCAGAAAGCACCCAGACCTGCTGTCTGTGAGTTGGGATGACTGTATTGTGTTCAGGAACATATCAAGAGAAAAGCAGACAGAAAGCATTTCCCAGTTATCAGGCCCTGTGAAGCTCTTGCTGGACTTGCGTATATGGTATGATGATTGGATCACTGACATTCAGGAGTTGGAGATGGGGTGTTGCAGTCATGGCTAGCAGACAAATGATGCGGAATACAAACATCAGCTAGGTACCTATGCCCGTGAGTGCGAGTAAAAATGATGAACAAAATCCATCTCTGGCTGGTTTGGGTTATCACGAGAGTGAGAACCAGAAAGACAAAATTTGGAAAGGCAAACTGTGCCCCACCTTGCTCAGGAGGCGCTAGATTTCTGAGGAAGGTACTCCCAAGATGGTTCACAGCAATGGTAAAAGGGGATGGGGCTACGGTCATGCCATCTTGGGGTTGGGCTCTCAGTAACCAAACAGCAAGTTATCTTTTTTGATTGGAGCTTGAGTGTTCCACAGCAGCATCGGGTAGGCTAGGATTCAGGGTAGGTTGAAGGTCTTTGGCTGTTCAGCGCATGCATAGGGTAGTTGATATCTCGCGAGTGACGTAGATTGCAAGTTGACCCCCGCGTACTATGACGAGAGACATGACAATTCTTCACTTTGCAAAAGCAGGAAGCCGCTCAAACGGAGCCGCATTCTACGTGTGCGAGTGTTTCACTGGACGCGAGCAGCCTGGACCTGCATGTCCAAACGCGTCGGGCTAGCGCAGTATCTTGTTGATATGTACTCATCCACGAATCTGGAAGTGCTTGCATATGAGACTAGCGACAAAGTTTACATGATAGAGATCACAAGGTAGAAAAGAGGATGCATGAACGGTAGGAGTAGTAGAACAAACATCGTACCGCAGTATCTATGGCCTCTAATCTGACTGGGGTTCCCGGCGCAAACGCTCCGTCCCGTTCCTCCAACTGATCCCTGCAACTCTGGCAAACAACGAGACAGCCAGATACAGTCCCGTACCGGCTCACTCGCCCTTCACCTGTCTCCCTCCTCCCTCCCAGGCAGCAGGCAACCCTGATAAGTCAAAACCTCCAGGCCTTCTTCCAACAAACACAAAGGTTAGGTTGGAGTAGAGGTTAACTCGTCACCCTCCCAAGCACCCTTGGATAGGTGGAAACGCGGGTTCGAACCCTGCACCTAGCATTTTGCCGACTTCTGTATTCATTTCTTCTTTTTTGCGCACTTCTGAGGGTTGTTGGGCCTTGCTGGATGGCTCGGGGATCGTTTCTAGCATGGGGTTATCTTCTGACAGGCATACTGCTAGACATACTTGTTGAATCGTCCATTTGGTGTTGGTGAAGTGGCTTGTCTGTGCTGTTGATATGGCTACTCGGTGAAGCTTGTCTTGTCCTCTCGACATCAGTTTTTTGTTGGAACACTGTAACCTTTCGGATTCAAGCACTCGACTCCACCACCTACTCTCCTCCTCTTAGCTGCCTCACACTATCACTCACACCCAACTTCTCATTCGCAGACAAAACTGACTTTTATTCTATACAATAACGACTTCCTGTAGCCACTGAATAATATCTTACTTGTGAGAAAATCGACAGCAACCTGCCTTTTCTGAGCGACACTATGTTGAATAAACACTAATAAACACCCCTCTAAATTATCCACTCTCCGCCGTGGCAGCAGACAGCCGCGCCAAAGGAACAACCACCTGATTATAAAACTCTAAAGCAGGATGCGACGCCAGATCCTCCTCATCACTCTGCTCTTTCACGTTGCCATTCTCATCATCATACACATCCGCCGCCCTGAGACAATACACAACAGCACGGTGATACGGCGACCCGACACGAAACGCCAGCTCCGAGTCGACATGCCGCAGGACCATCTTCTTGAGCAGCAGAGCGTGCGGCGTATGAAACAGCTGCATATCCCTTGACAACCTAACCTCTTCCCTCGGATCACCCGCAGCAGCAGCCGCCGCGGCAAAGATGCTCTTCCCCGCCTTCTGCACCGCCGCGCCAGCCGGCTTCCCCTCCAAGAAGCTCGAAAGCGGCCTCCACAGCGCAATCTCGAGCAGCACCAAGCCCAGCGAGTACAGGTCGTACTCGAGCCGGTAGTCCTGCGCGGCGGCGCCCTGGTAGCGCGGGTGCCGGTACATGGCCGTCGCCACGTCCCCCGACGACCTGGCCTGGTCGATGGTCGCGGCCTCGCTCTCCTGCCGGGAGTAGTCGAAGCCGCACACGACGAGCGAGGACAGGACTGCGTTTGTGCCGCCGATGCTGGAGAGCCGATCGGCGTCGAAGACCAAAGAGGATGACGACGACGAAGGTGGTGATGCCAGTGCGGGGAATGCCATGTTGTCGCTGCGTATGCCCTTGTGTAACCAGCTGGAGGAGAAGAGCTCGGAGAAGGTGCTGGTTATCCGCGAGGCTAGCATGTATCGCTGTTCGAGCGGCGGGCGGAACTTGGCGCGGGGGTCGAGGAGGGTTAATAGGGATACCGGGGTTTGTGTGCGGTGGCTAGGCTGGTTTGCGGGCGAGGGCAGCAACGGCGAGGGATAGCGGAAGACGAGCCACCAGCAGTAGTGCTCTGGGTCTTGGATGCAGCCCTCGGCCACCAGAGTCAAGAAAGTCGGGCCCTTGGGCTTGCTCAGCAGCAAGACCAGACGCTGGATGCGCTCCGTGAGCTTCCGCTTGTCGTCTGGCTTGATGCCTCGATCATAGACTTTCTTCTCGAAGAGGAAGAGGCTGTTATCATCGCCGTGGGGTGCTTTCTTGGCAGCTAGGAACCGTGCAGGTGCTGCAGCGGCCTCGCACGCCCTTGGAAGGTCGAAGTCGGCAAGCCTGAGGGTTCTCCGCTGGGAGGGCGCAGCCGTAAGCGCGGGCATGGGCGGGAGCCAGGGGATATCGGCCGAGATAGCCTTGCGCTCAACGCCGAGCCGGGCAGGTGAAGTGTCCGGGTAGCCGCTGACGGCAGCTCGCAGCAGGTTGAGCGATTCCTGGTCCACTGCACTCCCGACGAGGACGATGTTGATGCGCGAGTCGTTCTCTTGGGCTTTGCGCTGCTGGGAAGCCTCTGTGAGTAGTTGGTTCAAGGTCGAGACTTTCGAGGAGAGGTTTGAGACTAATGCCTCGAAACTTTTAAGATCTAGGATTGACCAGCGGATCTTTTTCCACGCCGATGTTGTCATTCTGGCTGAGCCAGAAGACGATCTACTTGAAGCACCAGTTTCCAGTCTTTGCAGACTTGTCTCTATCTCTTCTACCTCGATATCCTCGTCTTCATCTTTAATCAAGCTGGTCCTGCGAGGTGAGAAGGATTTCTGCATCCGTAGAACCAAATCGGCAACCCTTTCAGACTTTGTCGGCGCCTCCTCAGTCCTCGCCAGTCCATATCTATCACTCAGCGTTCCATGCTGACAGAAGAGGCCGGCGATCTCCTCGAGCTGGTTCTTCAACACCTCGCAGAGGGGCTCCAGACGAGGCGGGAGTTTTGGTCTGTCGCCGGATCCCGGCAGGGGCACCAGGCCAGAGTTTTCTCCCCACAGCTGCAGTCGGAAACGTTCCAGCTCAAAGCGGAGGACTAGCTGTTCTGCATCCTTGCTGAAGTTGAGCCCGTTGCGAAACGTCTTGATTGCAAAAGAGGCTGTGCGGAAGGCGATCTCGGCCACTGCGATGTAGGTTCCGGGGTCCATGGCTACAAGAAGGGATGCGATGGAGAGGAGTCTTATCGCGACTGCACATAAAGAGTGCCCAAGATCTTCCAAGGTCTTATAGTACTAGACAATACCAAATTTGGAGATGAGTAACAAACGAAACAATGCTGTGCTAGCCAGAAACTAAAGTCCTGTATAAGAAACGAGAAAACAAAGGCTTCTGCAACAAAGTATGCGAACGAGAAATATCGATACCCGATTACCACAGCTGAAAAACTTCACCCTTGATTTCTGGAGGACTTTCATTCAAATGACTGCACCGTACTTTATCTTCATTGGCAGCCTCACTTTGACTTCGTATCAAGCCAATCTCTTGCTTCGCTCTAGGCGATGAGGGGCTCGTCGTTCTATCAAGCAATAACAAGCAATAAATAGGGTGGAGGCGGGGTATGCTGGATGCATCCTTGTTGTGGAGTTGGGAATAGTATCACAAATTATTTATGTGACATGCGATGCGCCGCTGACCAACTGTAGGTCCACGGCGACGTGTTCGCAGTGCATATTGCGTGCGGCTGAAGAGCTGAGTGTGGAGGCAGTGTCGTCACGGAACTCGTGTGACGCTGTAGAAAAGGGTTTAGCCAGCTGAGATGAATGGCGAGATGGTGATTGAGCGACAAGCGAGAAACCCCTCTTAAATGGAGATAGATGTAATTGAAAGAAAGACAAGGACAGACATTAAATGCAGTTTCTCCTGAAAAGTTTATTTTTGTATTTTTTGGGACTTGCCAGAGTCAAGTTTATATCTATATCCATCCATTGGGGAAGGAAGGCCCGCTCCTGGAAATTTATTCTGCTCTTGGCGATAAGTTTGATTGATTATTCCCGTCCACCACGACTTGAATCAAATCTACCCCAACACACAATCCCACTTTCTTTTTCCACTTCAGGTACACACGCACTATCCACAAAGGTCATGTGATACCCCCGGCGGGTACTCATCGCAATGACCACCTACATATATCCCAGCGCCTTTAGTCCGTTGACCTCTCAGCTCGGTTTGAGCGTCGAAACCGGGGCCGCAGGAGCCATCACGTCAGCCAACGACGAAGCAACAACGTCGTCAAGGTCTTCCAAGGACGCCAGCTTCGCGGGCTTTATTTGTCACGCTGCCTACCTCGAGGCGCAGCTACGAAAGGGCGGCCAGTCTGCATTCTTTTCAGGCGGTGGAAAACGGATTGTCAATCGGGAAAAGATTGGAGAGGGCGCCTCGTTCATTGTCGACCGGGCCGAATTGCAGGGAAGCCCCGAGACAGACAGCAGCCAGGGCCCCAAGTACGTCGCAATCAAGACGGCCAAAGAACCCAACGCCAACGAAGAAAACACAGGAAGATGGCGCGACATCTTATTCGAGGTACGCGCCCTGCTGCACGAGCCCCTCCGCTACCATCCCAATATTGCCCACCTCCTCGACATCCGCTGGGATGGCGGCGGCGAGACCGGCTCTCCCTTCCCGACGCTGGTGGTTGAATATGCCGAGTTTGGTACCCTCCTCAACCTGCAGAGGTCGCACGCCCAGGACCCGCTCCCATTCTCGATCAAACAAAAGCTATGTTACGACGTCGGCAGAGGCCTATCGATACTCCACGCCTGCGGCATCGTCCACGGCGACTTGAAGCACGAGAACGTGCTCGTCTTTGCGAACCGCTATCAGACCCCTCCCGGCCAGCCTTACACGGCCAAGCTTGCAGACTTCGGCGGCACGGTGATGGACATGGTGGACGACGACGGGCGCGAGTTGCAGGGCCACCGACTGCGCGTGCGCACGTTCCCCTATGAGGCGCCTGAGGTCGGCATGCAGCTTTCCACCGACGGGGTCAAGAAGACGGACGCCTACTCGTATGGAATGCTCATCTGGCGCTGCATGCTCGACTGCGCCGACATGTTCCTCTTGAGCGGCCTGCAGCTACCCAAGGGTCAACCCCAGGAGGCCGAGCTGGAGAGGATGAACGAGTACAAACGGTCGGATCAGGTGCTGGAGTGGGCCATGTCAACAATCTCGGAGCACTTTATCAGAAAGGCCATCCCAGCGGCGAGCTTGCAGCTGGTCATGGCAGCACTCATGTTCACCCTCCGCGGGAACCCGGAGCAGCGGGCTTTGGATCGGGCCCAGGCGCGCATGAGGGGGATGACGGCGAACTTGGGCTATTCCTATACCCTGGTTAAGGATGAGGCCAACAGAAGGACGACGTCGGGTGAACGGAACAGGACCCCGGGCAGGCATGGCATGACGGTGGATACGGTTGGCTATGGGCTTGGACGGTTGGGTGACGAGTACGACGCGCAAAACAACATGCCCGGTTACCGCCCCGACCTGCCTCATCCCGACAGAGGTGGTTTCCACTTTGATCCGCTGACCCTACGCGGCCTGCTCGACTGGGATCAACAAGTGATCATGCTGAACGAGTTCACGGCTGCCGCCGAAGGGGGAGCCCAGGAAACAGCAACAAGCCTACAGCCCTGGACCGCCGCCTTCTTCCTATACCAGTGCTACATTGTCGGATTCGGCACCCACGTAAACGCACAAGAGGCCTGCAGGTGGCTTTCCAAGGCAGCTGACCCCCCTCAAGAGATTGCCGGCGTGGACTACCTGGCGAGAGCATGGCTTACACGCGTATACTCGGCGCTCGGCGTCGAAATCACCCTCAGCCCTGCCCAACAAAAGGAAAACCTCTGGTGGGGTGTCATCCGTGGTCACCGGCTGTGCTCTGCCGACCTGCGCTCCCTTGCCCTGCAATACCCGCAAGAAGCTGCTCGCGAAGACTGGCTGGGATCTCTACAAGAGGCCGAATGGAACTTCAAGACGAGAACTGGCGCCACCGGCATGCCGTTTTTCATCCGACGAAAGCTATCACGAGCCTGGTCTGTTGATGGAGACATGGCGGCACTCGACAATGAGATCAGGTTGGAGCTAGGTGACCAGTACGACTCTTGCGTCCGACAGAATCATGACCAAGAGGTCGCCGATAACGAGGAGAAACGCTTCGACAAGATTTACGTCAACCACAAAGGCCATGGTCTTCTCCACCTAGCGGCGGCGTACGGATCCGAGACAGCCCTCCGCCACTTGCTCGACAAGTACGACTGCAGCATCGACCTGCGCAACCAGTCCCACAGCGAGACGCCGCTCCTCTGTGCTGTGAAGGCTGGAAACCCACCGTGCGTAGAGCTTCTCCTCGACAGAGGCGCCCTGCCAGATGGCCACAAGCCCGGCAGCGAGGGTCTGGTGGAGGAAACCCCGCTCCACTGGCTGTCGAGCCTTGGTGAGAGCAGGGACGAAGAGGAGTACATGCACCGCTTGATCGACAGGCTGCAAGCGGCTGGGGCGGACATTGAGAAGGTCACTGGCGGCGGGAGACCCGAGGTCAGGGGCATCATTGCAGATTGGGAGAACAGTCTCGGCATCCCCCTCACGCCGCTTGGACGTGCCGTCCTGCATCAGAGCCATGCCGCTGTCCGGAGGCTCTTGGCTCATGGCGCCGACCCTCTCGGCAGGAGCAGCAAAACGGCGGCTAGGTCGCCGCTGGAGCTGGCTGCCGTTTTGACGTTGCCAGACATGCTGGAGCTTCTTCTCAAGGCCGTCGACGAGCGTGACTTGGATGATGATGTTGATAAGCCAGCTGTGTGGGACGAGAATGAAATGCTTGAGGCGGCGCACAGCGGTGCCGTCACGGGCTATGATCCCCTTACACTGCAGAGCAGACTGGTGCGGTGCGGGTCAAACTACAAGATTTGGCTTCGGCGAACGCTACAGATACTGCGAGATCGACGGCGCCATCAGGACGGAGCCGCAGGGAAGACCCTCGTCCCAGACTCCAGCGGCGGTGCAAGCCTTTGTCGAGAAATCAAGCTTGGAAACGTAGACATTGTCGAAGCACTCCTCAACATTGGCCATCCGGTAGAAGGCACGCCAGGTTCACGGCCGATAGAGGCTGCCGTCCTATCCAACAGCGGCAACGCTTATGAAATTCTCACCACGAGACTTTCTCCGATGAGCTTCCCGGAGAACGACAACAACAGTCTACTGCAACTATTTGCTTCCAGGCCAAGAACAACACCACGCGAGACCGCCATTGCCGAGCATCTCATCGCAAGCGGCGTTTCTGTCAATCCCCATCCTCAAAGCAGCCTCCCTGGAGCCCTGAGCCTGGCCATCTACAGGCGGTATTTCGACCTCGCAGACCTGCTGATCGCACACGGCGCAGGATCAGAGCTGAACTCTTACTACACACCACCAGGCACCACCGGCACGGACCAAGTCTCTATGCTGGGTGCTCTCCTCAAACAACACAACTTTGCAACGCTGGATTCCATCTCGTACCTGGCGCGCATCCACAGCGCTGGCAAAGTCAGCATCAGCCCTCTGGTCAACCGGACTCGCAACATGACCGCCCTTCACGTGCTGTGCCTGCAGCCGGCGGAGGAATGGAACAGCCACTCGCAAATCTCAGACTGCATAGTCCAAAAGGTCATCGAAATGTTCCCAGACCAAGCAAGCCTAGGGGATTACGCGTTGCACCCGGAGCTCGGCACCCCACTCAGGGCCGCCATCGTTGCCGCCAACACGCCCATGGTCACGGCGCTCCTGGACTCGGACCACGTCGCCAACGTCGACGCGCCCGAGCACCCCAGCCAGCTCGAGGCTGACGACCCATCGTCGCGCTTCTCCCCCCGCGTACTCGCCGTCTGGCTCGCCCAGCGCTCCATGGTCGATTTTGTAACCGCCCTGGCCGCGCCGACGGGCCCGCCCCCCGACGACCTGGACAACGTCAAGCGCCGGTTCGACATTGCCTGTATGCTCGTGCCGCCGGACCAGACCCCGCCTGACGCGCCCGCCGACCTCGTCTTCCGGCACCCGATCGAGTACGAAGCCAAGCTGCGGAGCTACGAGCTGGAGCTGGCGTCTGTCCGGGGCGCGAGGCCCGGCGGCCTCCACCTGCCGATCTTGGGGATGCGGTCGTTGGCTCTGGACGAGCAGCAACAGGCTGGGGGTTCGGGTGATGTGGGTGGAGGCGGTGGTAGCAGCAGCAGCAGCAGCGCGGCGGCTAGGGACCCGAATTTGCCGGTTGATCTGTCCGTGCTGACCGAGGAGCAGCCGACCGGGTGGCACGAGGGCGTCGAGATGACGCAGCTCATGGCCCTCAGGGTCTTTCTCAAGAGTTTCCGCGGCGCAGAGGCCGGAGGGCTGGGCATCGGCGGCATCAACGCCTTCATGAACCAGACTTATAATGCGAACAGGGCTGTCGCTGCTGACGGGAGTTGAGCTCTAAGGGGGTCGAGGATTGGCCGCAGGAAGGGCTGAAAGAAATGGGGGTCTTGCAACAAAGAAGCCCCTTCTTTTTTTTCAACTTTGGCACATTTCTTCTTTTAAAACATCCTATCGGTCTTGGGATAGGTACTTTCGCCAGCAATAGGGTACTCAATGTGTCTTCTTCCTAGATTTTTATGGCGAGGATTAGGGTGCAAGGTCACGACTTTTTGGATATTATATTGTGTTGCAGTCGATTTTTCATAGCTATGCTGCTGGGTACTGCTTGGAGGCACGAATTCTCTGGCGACAAAGCACCTCTCTGTAGATCCGACTTTCTACCAAATTATGCCTAGTTCTAGTTGCTATAGCTGCGGTCTACGTTTCAAGCAATTAAGAGCGCCATCTTTATGCAAAAATCCACCATGCTCATAATGAGTGATTTCGCCATGTTCTCCCAACACAGTCCTTGCTTTACATCATCTTCACAGATCCAACCTGCTACGGCGCGTAAGAGGCGCTGCCGACGAATCATTCCCAGAAAACCGTAGAGCACCCTCCAGATACAGCCGATCAAGCTCCGCCGCGGCCGTCTCGTTGCTGACTTTGAGCTCGAGCCAGCGCTGGTTCGTCACCGACGCGTCGTCGACCCACTCGTTGGAGCCATCCGTGGCATTGACGCGGTCATAGCCACCATTGTCGTTGGCAAACTCAAACAGGTCACCCAGCCCGCGTATGGCGTACATCATGGTCAGGGGATCCCACGACATTCGGGCGGTGAGGCGGTGCGTGTAGTACGAGTATGCCGCGCGCACGGGGTCCGACGCGGGCCCCTTCTCCATCAGCGGCATGCCAGACATGACGTTCTCGCCGACCGCGGAGCCGCAGTAGACCACCTTTGGGCTGCCCGGCGCGGAGAGGCTGTTGACGACGTGGGCCGTGTGGGCCGGGTCGTCGCCGAAGAAGTTGAACTCGCGGCCCGACGGGTAGCTGCCTCCCATGATGACCAACTCGGAAACCTTGGCGCGGAGCAGCTCCTCCCCGGACAAGGAGGAGTACTCGTCGGGCGAGGTGGCGTTGAGCAGGCCAGACAGGTTCGCCAGGAAGCCTATCGAGACGATGGTCACGCTGCCGTCGTCGGCCGAGGCGAGAAGTTGGCGGTACAGCTTGACGGGGTCCAAGGCGTCCTCGGCGCGGCCCCAGGTGAGGGTGCCGCCCGGGTAGTGGTAGGCGACCTTGCTGGTGAACTCGCCGAGGGAGTAGTAGAAGGCGTCGAAGAAGGACTCGTTGGTCAGGGGCCTGCGGGCGCCGATTGGGACCGCAGGGTGGCCGTAGTGGGCGAGGATTGCTGAGGCTGCGAGCGAGGAGTAGGACGATTGGGCGTTAATGTTGACGCCGAGAATGTTGACGTCCGATGAGGCTGCCGCTAGTAGAAGGGCCCCAGTATCACTTTTAGGAAGGAGTTAGATGGGTTTTATGTAAGGATTAGGTTCTATGGGTAAACTCACTCGCAATCACTGTAGATATCAGTGTCGATGATGAGGTTCCGCTGAGCTGCGCTAACGTTGGGAAGTAGGTATGCGGCAACAATGGCCGACCTGACTAGGGCTCGAGACAAGCAGAGCATGGTGCTGCACACTTTGTTGACTGTCTGTACTCAAGGAGTATCCGAACTTGCGATTTTTTTTATTTTTTTATTTTTTTTTTATTTTTTTTTCAATCCTCAA
>JAVHJQ010001189.1:0-11750 GCA_031306095.1 Pyricularia sp. CD86 | reverse complement strand
GCGAGGATAAAAGCGCCGGGGATGGGAAAATCGCCCAACTGACAGCCAGCAGAGCGAACAAAACCCTGGCCGTTTCTCGAATTGTTGGATACGACTGACGTCTTGCATTCGCGACAAAAAGGCCGGTTGGACTTTTATTTTTTTTTATTTGGCTTACCTGTGTGTTACCCATCTATTCCTAGATCCAAATCCAACACAAGGTTTTTCCCAAAAGCTCGCTTATAAGGCAAAGGTTTCCGACTGTTGGGCAGCCAAGCAGCAGCAGCACGAGATCAATACCACCAGTGCTCCGTGCAACATTGACCGTCAGTCCGAACCGCCCATCAAAAATAACAGAGCCATATACATACCATTCGGAACAGGACATAGGCGGCGCCACAACCACAACAAGGCTACAGCATATCTGGCACGGATCCAAAACCACACAGCGTTACGGCCTTTTTCAACTCCAGCTGCGTCAAAAGGTCTCATCCGCATACCACGAGGGAAGCCCAATCAGAGCAATCTTTGCCACTAGAATTATCGCGGTTCAGCGGGTGGCTGCCACCGTCCCTCGTTACACAGCAGCAGAGCCAGCCATTACTCGCTCTGCTTGGGTCTATAGCTACCTGCGAGTTTTCCTAGGAGCCCAAAGCTGGAAACGACCGAGACAAGTCGAGAAAGTAAACCATTGAGGCTGATACCCTCGAACGGCGTCTCTGGTTGTGTATCGATGCCCCACTGCGTCTGTATCGCATAGGTGCCAGGTCTCTGTGGAAAAGCAACCCCGATACTGACATAACACATGTATCCGCGTCCCTCTGGCCCCATCAGGCGTCTCTCTCATCATTCATACAGCCCATGGCAAGCCGTCTGACAAAGTACCCGTTCCCATCACAGGCCCACTGAGTCCGAGCTCTGTGGCAGCTTTTCTTTTTTTTTCTATCCTATCCTTTACTATCCCATCTTTTCGGCAAGCCGTGCGTCTTTTCCGTCCGCGCGCCCTAGAACCGCGGCGGGAACGCACAGCATCTTAGGAGGGACAGACAGTGGGCAGAAGCACAGGCAGATCCAGCACGTCTAGTCCGCCAGAACCTTCCCTTTGCGCACTTCTCCCTCTCTCCACGTCCTTGTGTGGCTCGCATCGCACAAGTCGAACAAGGGTCGTCCCTTTACCCGAACAATCTTTCTCGACCAAACGGCGGACCAACTGCCCAGCGATAACCACAGCTCTTCGCGGCGTCTTTCCACCCGGGGAGACTAGAATCGCTGCACTGGAATCTTACGTGGCTTCGGCCAGGACTTTTGCGCCGGGTCCGGATCCCGGCGCGATGGCGACAGCCGCTACAGCCCACCCCCACCACCAGCTGCACCAAATGTACCGCTCGTCGCAGAGCCCCGTCATCGGCCATCAGCAAAGCTTCAGACCTCCGCATCAGCGCTCCCTATCGCAGCAGCACCTGATTGGAGGGCAGTCAACATCCCCACTGGGTGGTGATGAGATTTTTGAGGTATCGCCACCAAAGCGCCAAAGAGTTTCAATGGACGATGGGAGGCGGAGGAGGAGCTCATCCCTTGTCCAAAGCCCGGTGCCGGCGGCAGCGGCAGGCCTTCACTCCAGCACGCCGCCGCCCGGTGCCATCAGCAAGGAGATGCGGGCCAGGATGAGCTCGAGCCCTGCTGCAGGGGAGAGAAAGCGCCCGTCGATGGCCCGCGCTGTTGCAGCCGCCACGAGTGCAGCGGCCGCCGCCGACGATATGTCTTCCCCGACGGCTGCTACCCCTGTTGCGGCGAACAAGCCGAGGCGCGTGAGGACTGGATGCCTTACGTGCCGAGAGCGGCACCTAAAGTGTGACGAGGGCACGCCCGATTGTTTGAACTGCAGGAAGAGCAACCGTGAATGCAAGCGGGGTGTACGGCTGAATTTTATCGATGTACAAGTCAAGAGCCCGCCGTACATACCGCCAACCGCAGAGTGGTCAGGTGAGTTACTCAATCTACCCCTTTGTCTGTCACATCTATTGGCAAGGCGAAGAAGCATCCGGAGCTCGGAAACGAATGACGCTCGTCTGCATCTGCCAAGCCCGCACTGCAGAACCTATACTAACCGAAAGCTTTGCATGTTTCATATAGTTCGCTTTGAAGACGAGTCACGGGCTATAGCATCAGAATACAGGGGCGGGTTGGGAAGATATGCACACATCGATACCAGAACTATCACGCCACCTCGAGAAACAGACTTGGAGGCGGTTCTTCAACATTACAGATCAGAAACAGGGAATGCCTCGACATTGGCAATGATAAGCGAGACCAGCAGCTCCATGCCCATGTCGATGTATGCCGCAAAACCGGTGGAAAATCCTGTCGACCGCAGATATACCGACTTTCAAATTGCGCAAGCTCAGAAAGCTCAGAAGAACAGCGAGTACATTGGGAACACTGGGGGCAGTTCACAGGCGGCTATGGAAGCAGGAAGCAGCGCGGGGAACTTTAGCTTGGCGACTCTGCAGGACCAATACAACGCCCAGGAGAACGAGACTGGCATGCGAGGCCATCATCACAGAAACAGCGACGTCTCGAGTGTAGCATCACAAGGCGTCGGGCCACCTTCGAACAGCTCTGTGCGCGAAACCCAGGACAGCAGCCAGCCAAAGGTTTCCGATGGATTGATTACACCACCATCCGAGGGTGTAGCCACGGGCGAACGCGACTACCTCAACTCGCCTGAGGAGATCAAGTACATGCAAATCTTTGTGGAACAGGTGGGCGTGTGGATGGACAGTTTCGACAAGGAAAAGCACTTTAGCCGCGTCATCCCGTACCTGGCACTCAAGTCGCCCATGCTTCTGAATGCTTTTCTTGCCTGTGGCGCGAAGCAATTGACACTCGTTCGACCCAACGAGAACTTGCATGACCACCGAGCTCTCTGCTACTACGACACGGCGACCACCCAACTCCTTCGAAGCTTATCAAACCCAGACCGAAACATGGCCGAGTGCGCAACCACAGCAGTGGTTCTAAACGTCTACGAAATCATGAGCGACAAGCCAGCCAAACGTATGAATCACATCGCTGGGGCCCGGGCCCTGATTCGCGAATGTGGCTGGAACGCCAAGACGAAGGGAGTCGGGTCGGCGTGTTTCTGGCTCAACATTGGCATGGAGGTCCTCTCGTGCCTGGCTTTCAACTGGCAGACGGCCTGGCACCCGGACGACTGGGGACTGGACATGGGGTTCCTGACGGAGGACCCAGAGATCAGCCCCAAGGAGGTCAAGAAGGAGGCGGAGAACACCTTTGGAGGCAGCGGCGACGAAGACGAGGAGTGGGTCCATAGGATCTTTTACATTGTGGCCAAGATCGCTAGCTTCCGGGCCAACATACCCAGGTTCCAGGAGCCCTCGCCGCACGATGAGCAGGTCAGGCTCCAGAGCCGCTTTGCCGAGTGGAAGAGCCTAAAGGCACTGTGTGATGCTTGGTGCAACAACTGCCCCAGGCCCATGAGGCCTTTTGGGTATTTGTTCCCGTCGCAGACACGGACCCAGTCTGCCTTTCCCAATGTCTGGTAGGTGCTGAAATTCGAGAATGTCATTCTTGGCTTGAGAACGAGTTACTAACCCATCTGGACGTTTTACTAGGCTCATCAAGCGTGCCGCTGTCATTGGCCGTCTGTTCTACCACACTGCGATGTGCCTACTGGCCCAGATCAACCCTGTCAACCCGCGCGACTCGGAGGAAAACATGGCTGCGCAGCTGCAGCATGCCCATCAGGTCTGCGGCATCGTTGCTCATACCAAGGACAACGGTATCGCCTCTGTAGCCCTGCGAAGTTTGGCCATCGCAGCGGCTGTGCTGCGTGATCGTCGGGAGCAGGAAGAGGTCGTAGCTATCTTCGATCGCATTACGCGCGAGACGGGCTGGAGGCTGGGCAAAGTCTACTTGGAGCTCGAGAAGAGCTGGGGTTGGAAGCCAGAGCCCCCGAAGCTTGGGACAGCAACCACCTCGGATGGAGGCAACAGCAGCAGCAGCAACAACAACAACATCAATAACAACGCAAGCGCCCGACCCAGCGCATCGTCGTCCACCATCCCTCAGAACCAGGGCAAGAACCAGAGTCAGAGTCAGAGTCAGGCTACTGCAGCGTCCGTCAACCCTATCACGATGTCTGCTGCAATGACGGCAGCCCCCGTGCGCCAACCTCAGCCCAAGCTGCAACGGCCGCATAGCAACCCATCGCCTCGTCCCCAGCCATCACGTCGATCTTCAGGGATTGTACCTACCGCCTCCCCAGTGGGAATGGTCCCTGGGACTTCGGGGCCACAGCAACCGCCTCTCCTCATCACTAGCTTCCCCTCGATGCAGCAGCAGCAGCAACAGCAGCAGCAATACTTTTCGCCGCAGCATCAACATGCTCCTCATCAATTGACCACCCCCACGCAGCAGCCCACACCGACGCGGCCGCTGGTCAACCCTCTGCTTTCGAGGGCAGATTTTAGCCTGCCCGACCATCCGTACCAGAATTGGTACCAACCGCCAAACCACACTAACCAGTTCAACTCGCAAGGGTTCTGGTCTGGTTGATTTCTTTCTTTTTTTTTGCGGATCAAAGTATATAAAGCCATTGTTGATTGTATTACTATGTTTGAGTGACCTCTTATTTTTTTTTCTTCCTCCCTCCCAAAGAATGATATGTTTTATTCTTTAAGCGAACATAGCGAGCATGGGCATTTCGTTGCGAATACTTTTTGGCCAAATCATATACGCTGGAGCGATACAGACTTTATAGACAGCAAGGGGTTTCTTGGGGTGTCAATGGCGCTCGGCGGCATCTTCTTCATGTATAACGAAACATTTACCTTGGGGTCATCCTCTTACATAAAAGATATGATTGGAGAGAGTCGGCTATACATCGCCATATAAATCAATCAAGTCAAAACATCTTACATTCTATTTCCCATGTGAGTTTAATGTAATGTTCATGAGTCTAATAGCCTTGGCTCTATATGCTTGGTGTCTATTTCTAGTCCCATATTCAACTGCTTCATGACGGTATTTGGATGCCATACTTTTCATAAGGGAAATTCTCCAACGTCTCCAGATACAGTCCCCACCCGTCGCCAATCTCGCCCACCTTTCCTCCGTCGGCCACATCGCCAGCCTCACCCATCCTCCCGGCCAAGATCTCGTCCTCGCGGCCCTCGTACTCCTTCTTAAGCATGGGATGCGGAACCCAGACGACCTGCATGCCGGCCCTGCGCCCGGCCTCGACGCCCGGCACGCTGTCCTCAAACACCAGACACTCCTCGGGCCGGATCTCGGCCTCCCCCTCGGGCAGCGACGCATTCAGCGCCGCCAGCGCCACGAGGTAGATGTCGGGCAGCGGCTTGCCCCTCCCCTGGGGGATGCGCGGGTCGTCGCCCAGCACGCAGTACTCGGGCTCGAAGACGCTGAACAGGTCCGCCAGGTGCGACGACTTGAGCTTGAAGTTGACCTGGGTCGAGCTGGTCGCCAGCGCGAGGTGCACCTTGCGGGTAGGCTCGTCGTTGCCGTCCCGGGCCCTGCGCAGATCGGCCAGCAGCTTCTCGACGCCGGGCAGCGGCGCCGCGGTGGGGAAGTGCTCGCGCTGCAGGGCGGAGAACTCGGCCAGGTACTGCTCGTTGCTGATGGGGAGGTCGGCCCACGAGTGGAAGATGTTGGTCGCCTCGGCGGCGGGGCGGCCCTGCAGCTTGGCCTTGATGGACCAGGGGAGGTTGGGCCGCGAGTACTTGGCCAGCACGACGTTGATGCACTTGGTGTACAGGTCCTCTGTGTCCAGGAGCAGGCCATCCATGTCAAAGAGGCAGGCTCTTATCGGGGGTGGGTTGCTGTTTGGGGGTGTGTGAGTAGGAGTGTCTGAGGGGGGGGAGTGGTGATGAGGAGTGGTGATCATGTGACTTACGTTGCTGTGGACGCCATTTTTCGAGTTTATATGCTGTGGATTGGCTTTGGGATGTGTTGTGCCAGGGATTAAGTTGGTAGTGGTCTTGGAGTATTTATGAAAAGCTGCATGTCTTGCAGGTAGCAAATAACTGTATCTGCACACATAGACTTTTTTGCTAGACCTAGTTAGCTTGATTAGGTACTGGGGGAAGCAAAAAAATGAACTTGAATCGGTACCTGACGCGGGGCAGCGTCGAGCGCGTGCCCCCACGTGTCAATCCTTACCACCCACCCCATTACCGATACTTTGGAGCCTAGCGGCGATGTTTAGCGGGGTCTATCCAACTTACGTCACGCCCCCTTGGCCTGATGTAGAATGAATAGGCGGGACAACGTTATTTTTTCAACCAGGGCCCTTCGGATCGCGCCAAATAAGCTTGACAAGCTCCCTGTCATCCCGTCCTCCCATTCAGCTTGAACGTCACAAAGTGGCATCAGTCAAATTTCCGAAATACCACCCGATTAAACCCTGAATAATCGATTAAAGACTCCGAACCTGAACCTGAGGGGATCGCATCGATTCCTGGAGCAATGACGGTCGATACATCTAGTGACAAGAAACAAGGCACCGAGCCGCCTGTAGATGTAAAAACGGCCGATGATGATGAAGTTCCTGCGAGATTTGCTCCAGAAGAGGAAAAGGTCGGTGAATATGACTAACTCGAACCACAGGACACCCAAAAGAAGGGCGCTGACGTGGATGAAATAGGAGCTTGTCCAAGAGTCCAATACTGCCAAGACAGAAGCCAACACATTGTTCACGGCAGGGAAATGCGACGCCGCACTCGAAAAGTACAACCAGGCGATCGCCGTCTGTCCCAACTACCTAGATTACGAAGTCGCTGTGCTCAAGTCCAACATCGCAGCCTGCTACCTCAAACTCAAGGAATGGAAGGAGGCCATGACCGCCGCGACCGAATCCCTCGACCGGCTGGACAAGGTTGAAAAGGCCGACTCGGAGGAGGCCGAGGTCGAAAAGGCTGCCGAGGCGGAAGAGCTGGCAGACGTGGAGGAGACGATAGTCAGCGCGGGTGCGGCTCAGGCGGGGCCGGCGCTTCCGACCAAGTCCGAGACGTCGGCTCAGAGCGCGAGGCGTCAGCGAGCCGAGGACGTGCGGCGCATACGGGCCAAGGCGCTCATGCGGCGGGCCCGGGCGCGGAGCGAGGCCGGTGGCTGGTCGAACCTGGCGGGTGCAGAGGAGGACTACAAGCTGCTGTCCAAGATGTCCAACTTGGGCCTGGCCGACAGGAAGGTCGTCCAGTCGCAGCTCAGGCTTTTGCCGCCCCAGGTCAAGGCCGCCCAGGAAAAGGAGACGGCCGAGATGTGGGGTAAGCTGAAAGAGGTAAGCTTCTAGTGCCAACCCCCCGTTGCTACGGCTATTGGAAATTGGCTTGTTCTTTTGGTGCTGACTCAGAAACTTCTTTTTCTTATTTAAAAAAAAATCGACAGCTGGGTAATGGTATACTAAAGCCTTTCGGTCTAAGCACCGACAACTTTAAAATGGAACAGGATCCCAAGACTGGGGGTTATAGCATGAACTTTCAGCAGAATGGCTCATAATAGCACTGCTATCCTCTTCAATAACACAAGGTTGGTAGACTGTAAAACGCACAACAGGAATTGCCCACACATCCCAGCTGCTATTGGTCTCGGTTACGTCTATACTTCGGCAATGCGGCTATACACTTTTTGCTTGCAAGTTCCTTCGAAGTACATCACCATACGGCCTGGATACCCCGGGATTTCTTTCAACCGTGATGGTGACCTTTATTTATTGATATGGCCTCTGTTCAGGCCATCCAGCCAAGCCGACTTAAGCCATTAACAGAGAGTCGGTGAGGGATAAACTGATGGCGCCAAGACAAATTGTCTGTTTTATTCATTTCACATGATCGCAAGACCATCCGCATATTGACCAGAAAAGTCTTTTAGCTCACGAGAGTGCCCACCTTGAGGTTGGGGATACCCAGGTTTCCCCGCACAAAAGCCATGCATCGGAGCCAACGCCATGCTGCATTCAGGATCAACAATAGTAAACTGTGGGGAAGTATTGCTTGGCCAAGCCAGTCATCGCCGTCATTTCTGCGTGTATTTCCGTGGTTTACCCGGGTTTTTATAAATCAGTTGATCTCGTGAGACAGCAACAGCTCACAACTGCCGAACACCAGCCGAGAAAGTACGTAATGGGCGAGCTTGGTTACTGAAGAGTAAGTGTTGTTGGTTTGCTCTGCTGGCTATGCTTAAACCTGCCCTACCAGGCAGCAATATATACACGAGTCTTGTATGATTCTTTGGATTCGAAAATGTTGCCTCGGCTTTCCTTTCCCGGGTGATCGGAACCCTGACACTCAAAGGCAACTTTACTTGGGACTCAGGCCCAGTCGAGTGACAAAGCGATTACCGCCATGTCGGTTCAGTTTCCCCACGGGGATGGAGCAGATCGGCTGCACAGGCCGGGGGTTCATCGGGCCATTGCCACGTAAAAACATGCCAACCCCTCAGTTCCATTGTGGAATTCCTTGCAGCATGACGGTTCCGAACCGGAGAAAAACCTTTAGAATAGGGCCGAATAGATGCACAAACCATGGTGCCGACGGAGGTGGAGTAGCGTATTCACGGTTGCTCCTCGGGTTCTCCGCTGGGTTGGGAGAATTCCAGCATATTGTGATAGTATAAGTCACCGGCTGAGCCCAGTGAGTCGACCAGTCTTGGACCGTTGGACTTTCTCTGTAGCCCTACGCCCTCGTCGATCCCAACCCTCCAGCTCTGTGACAAGGACTGGCACTGCGAGACTGTTAATTCAGAATGGCTGCAAGATTCGTTGCTTGCCTGGCTGGCATTGCCGCCGTGGCCTCGGGACAGGAACTCATCACGGACGACACTTTCTTCTATGGACAGTCGCCGCCCGTCTACCCTTCTCGTAAGCGCAAACTCTCCCTTCCCTTGACAGGCTAAGGAGCTTCCTGTACTAACAGTTCTCATCCATTCATAGCCAATGCCACAGGTACCGGGGACTGGGCCGAGGCCATCGGTAAGGCCAAGGCCTTGGTCGGCCAGATGACCCTCGAGGAGAAGGTCCTCCTGACTGGCGGCGTCACCTCCACCACTGGCTGTGCTGGTTGGATCTCCAACATCACCCGTCTTGGATTCCCGGGAATGTGTCTTCAAGATGCAGGAAACGGCTTGAGGTCTACCGACTTTGTCACCTCCTGGTCTTCAGGTATCTCTGTGGGCGCTACGTATGTTTTGATTGTATCATTTTGTGGTTTGCTTCTGTGATCAATATTCAGTCTACTAACCCGCTCATCCTCCCCAGCTGGAACCGAGAGCTCGCTCTTCAGAGGGCAGAGGGCATGGGCTCCGAGTACCGCGCAAAGGGTGTCAATGTCCTCCTGGGCCCGGTCGTCGGACCCCTCGGACGTATTGCAAACAGTGGTCGCAACTGGGAAGGTGAGAATATTACTTCGGCCGCGGTGGTTTTATTGGGAGAGATCCGTCTGTCTAACTATATCCAGGCTTTTCCAACGACCCTTACCTCTGCGGTCAGCTTGCTGCTGAGACCGTCAAGGGTGTGCAGTCTCAAGGAGTGGCTGCAAGCACAAAGGTTTGTCCGCATCTACTCAATTTCATACTCTTTAGCTGCAAGGCTTCAGCTCAGACACTAACTCGAAGGACAGCACTTCATTGCCAATGAGCAAGAGGACTACCGGTAAGTCTTGCTTCTTAAACGAGTGGCTGGAGAGTGGGCACGCAGCTAACTTGAAATCTTTAGCAACCCCTCTACCGCGAGAATTGCCGTTGGCAACGAGGGACAAGATCAGATCAGTTCTGTCAACATTTCCGCTTTGTCAAGCAACATTGACGACAAGACCATGCATGAACTTTACCTCTGGTTAGTAAATTTAGTCATCACGGATTCCGATAGAACCAATTCTTTGCTAACCCAGTGGTGTCTGCCTTAGGCCCTTTGTTGATACCGTCAAGGCCGGCACTGGAAACATCATGTGCTCCTACCAGCGCATCAACAACTCGTACGGTTGCCAGAACAGCGCTGCCCAGAACGGACTGCTCAAGACGGAGCTCGGCTTCCAGGTGAGCAGCTTTTATCCCTGAACATGTCATATCATCTACCTACCCCAGACAACCCTGTCTGACATTGAAATGAACAGGGCTTCGTTGTCTCGGACTGGTATGCTCAGCACGCTGGTGTGGGAACCGCACTCGCAGGCATGGATATGGTGATGCCCAGCGGTATTCCCATGTGGGACAAGCACCTGGTAGAGGCCGTCAACAACGGTTCAGTCCCCATGGTCAGGGTTGACGACATGGTCACCAGGATCCTTAGCAACTGGTACAAGTTCAACCAAGACAAGGACTTCGTGCCCGGTGTTGGCATGTTTGGCGACATGACCAAGACTCACAAGAAGGTGATTGGGCGGAACCCAGCATTCAGGGACGCCGTCTACCAATCTGCTGTCCAGAGCCACGTCCTCGTCAAGAACACCAAGAACAGCCTCCCTCTCAAGAAGCCCGAGCTCATCTCCCTGTTTGGCTACGCCGCCAAGGCGCCCGATCAACAGAACATCGGCACTCCGGGCTTCAACCTCGGTTCCCAGTCGGTCAACTGCGCGGACCGCTTCTTCGGTTGCAACGGCACCAAGTCCCAGATTGGACCTCTGGGGATGCTCTACAGCGGCGGAGGATCCGGAGGAAACATGCCCGCGTACGGCGGCTCGCCCTTCGAGGCACTGAGCTCTCGCGCACGCAAGGATGGCACTCACTTGCTCTGGGACTTTGCAAGCTTTAACCCCCAGGTCAACTCAAACTCTGACGCCTGCATCGTTGTTGGAAACGCATGGGCGACTGAAGGCTGGGATCGCCCCGGCCTCCGTGACGACTACACCGACGGGCTGATCCTCAACGTGGCCGCCAACTGCACAAACACCATTGTGGTGTTCCAAAACGCCGGCGTTCGCCTGGTCGACCAGTTCGCCGACCACCCCAACGTCACGGCCATCATCTTTGCCCACCTTCCCGGCGAGGACGCAGGATACGCGCTGACGGACCTGCTGTACGGCGAGGAGAACTTTAGCGGCAAGATGCCCTACTCGGTTCCCCACAACGAGACCGACTACCACGGCCTGCAGAACCAGTCCATCGCCGACGGCATCTACGCCCGCTTCCCCCAGAGCGACTTCACCGAGGGCGTCTTCATCGACTACCGCGCCTTCGACAAGGACGGCATCGAGCCTCGGTACGAGTTCGGCTTCGGCCTCAGCTACACCAACTTCACCTACTCGGACATCCAGGCCGCCTGGACCGGCCCGGAGCTGTCGGCCGCCGAGTACCCCACCGGTCCGATCCAGGAGGGTGGCCACGTGGACCTGTTCGACGTGGTGGCCCGCGTCACGGCAAAGGTGGCCAACACGGGCGACGTGGCGGGCGCCGAGGCGGCGCAGCTCTACGTCGGCATCCCGGAGGAGGGAGCGCCCGTCAGACAGCTGCGCGGTTTCGCCAAGCCGTCGCTCCAGGCCGGCGAGGAGGCCACGGTCGAGTTCGACCTGACCAGGAGGGACCTGAGCGGCTGGGACGTCACCGCCCAGGCCTGGAAGCTGAACTCGGGCGAGTACAAGCTTTGGGTCGGCGCCAGCAGCAGGAACCTGCCGCTCCAGTCTAGCCTGCAACTCACGAGGTAGAATTTTTTTTTTTAAAAAAAAAATTACGTTTTCGAGACATAGGCGATATGAAGCAAGTGGCAGGGGAATTCCTGCTGACGTTTTGTCAAGGCTATGAGG
>JAVHJQ010001183.1:4639-18380 GCA_031306095.1 Pyricularia sp. CD86 | reverse complement strand
GCGTTTGGAGTTATCAAGAGTGGTTGACTTTTGGCTTGGCTTGCGCATCCATCCACCCATCTGTTTGTTGTCTGACTGGCATGTTAGAGATGAAATGGCAACAGTTTAAAACCAAAAAATACATATTTTTTCCACTAGAACGAAGCCTGAGGAATCAAGATGCGGCTCAGGTGCATGTTTCATCCTGTGTTCTTGTAGTTTCTCAAACCACGCTAGGCAAAGAGCACGAAGCCATGGTTGACAACAAACAACAACAACCTCCCTACTAGTCAACTTAGCATTTTCCACACTCTTTCTGATATTTCAAGCTGAAACGACCAAATCTTTACAATTTTTCACCATGGCTCCCGCCAAGCTCATTGGAGAACTGAGCCTTCAGGCTTGCCAGAAAATGAATGGTTTCGGCATCCAGCAAACAAACAAATCGAAACGACCTACAACGCGCACGTAGAAATATCAAAAAATCTTTCTGCTTGTTCAAGTCGTCAAGCTGACGTGAATTTCTTCCAGGTCACGAGAGTGCACGCTCCCCTTACTCTGAAGCACCGCCGCTTCCACAACGATGCAACTCTCGACATTGCCTAACCCGAAGAACAGGCCCTTTGGCAACAGCAAGCAAGCATGACCACTTATCTTATCTTGAGGACAGAGTATTTGCTGGATCCAACACGTGTTTATCACTTCTAATGGCCCAACTAGTCCCCGAGAAAAACAGACCGAAATCCAACGGATGCCACAAAGGTGTGTAGAAGGGGCGAGCTTGTCTTTCTTGGCGGAAATCAACGAAGAAAACTTCTCAAGAGCCACTTGCTTGCGTTCCGGACATGAGATCGTGTGCCTATGGCTGTACGAACAACAGAAGCCCTGACTCGATATCCCGCCACAATGATGCCACATGAATCTTCCAATCACCTTATTCCAGCTATCGCCAAACCGTAGTGTTCCGCGACAGCCTCACAAAGCTGGAGACACATTTTGTTGAAACCGAGTACATTATGGATTTTCCGTAAGTATAATCAACATGCCGAAGGAAATCACAAAGACAAGCAGTGCAGCCTTCCGGGCTCAATCTGGATCATGACGAGGAGGACTGCACCAGGGAAAGGCTTCCGACTCGTCCACTTTGAATCAAAATGCCTCAGCCCAGATACCATATCTTTCTTTTAAGCCCTTTGTAGTACCATGAGACATGTGTCTTTAGCTACAGCCTGTGTTAGTTTGTCTAGACGACGTGAGAGCATGGCTGCGACATTATGGAGATACTCAGCGAGTGGGCCAGAAAACCCCAACTACAAGTCACATATTTGTACAAAGTCCCGGAAGCAGTATGATTATGAGCAAATATATACGAGAGTTGTGAGGGATAAGATGATATGATTTGCGGACAGATTATTGGTCTCTAAGGAGCTGCAAAATCAAAGCTTATAGCAAGGCTAATAGCTCTCGGGATCTTCTTGATGCCACGTAGACGGCTTCAGCATTCATTTGCTCTTGGTGCCAAACAAGCTGCTGCCTGCTTGATTCTTGAGGCGATTGTTTCGCAGATCAACCGTCATAATCGCAGCTAGTTGTAATGATTCCGTATAGCCATGTTTAGCCCATGCCCATCTGATGTGGCATGGGAACATGCGCTCTCCGCCAACGGTTTGTTCGTCAACTACGCTCACGCTTGGCCAGACAAGCACCAATTTGACCAGTAAATATCAAACCTTTCAGCAGTCTGCTCCTGCTCCTCCCTGAGAACACTCCGAGTCGCCAGTCTCTGGTGGTAGTCTGCATTTCGACGAAGGGACATTCACAAGATATCAGTTGCAAAGGCTGAGAGATTTGTGTCAAGGCATTGCCCAAGGCCGACTTAGTACAAACTTCTAGACTTTGACCCCTTGAAAGAAGGTGGTGCTTCACAACAATACCTCGGGGCAGGCTGGCTTGGCACTTCGTGATGTCCTTTTCAGTAGAGCCATCATTTGTACTCTAAGCTCGGCCAGTATAGACTCATTGGGCGTCGTGTCGATATCGCTGACGAAACGGCTACTCGGCTTGGGCTTTTGGATTGGTTTACTTGTGCTTTATGATTTCGGCGCTGCCGCAGCCTTGCTGCAGGCTGAGGAGTGAGAGAGTTTGGTACCTACGCTATCGAGGTCTGGTTGTCAGCAACAAGACCACATTTGAAATGGCACTACTGAGAAATAGGTATACTTCCTTCACCTTCGGAGGTTCAACAAACCATAAGTGCTGTGCTTTGAGGCCAGGGCGGAGCACGAGTATTGCCACAGTGGTGATCTTGTCTGTTGCTCTTCCAGGCGGAGTCCATATGATCTCGAGATCGCAAAGCATGAGAGTAAAGACTTTGCAGCTTAGGAACGCGTCAAGCCTCGATTATAGGGAAACAATGAGAGTAGTACGGCTCAAGGTGTGATAAAGAGTTTGCGAAAAGGCTTGTGACCAACAAAAAACAGTCTTGTAGCGCAGTTTGGCATTGATCAAAGGATTTCTGCGGAAACAAACAGGGGACATGCTGTTGATAGATGAATGGGCTCTTCAGGTTCTCCAATCAAAGCTTCGACAGGCAAGGTTCCTCAAGAACAAACTAAACGTGCTTCAGCACAGTGCAGATATTTTGCACTGTAACTGCAACAAGCTACAACGATTGGAAAAGGCTCAAGTCCAATGGGACGGCCACATGCCTGCGCGGATACGATGGGTAGGTACCTAGGTACCTTAGGTAGGTGTTGCAAGCTGCCATCAAGTAGAGGCTTGACTTGGAGATGACAGAAGTTCTGAGATGGTAAGTTCGGCATAAAAAGGGCTATTGGGATCAGACTTGGGGGAAATTCTATACTTTGAGTGCATTACAAGCAGTGTTTGGTAATATCGTCATTCTGCCTTCTGCATCCAGTCTAGCAAGGCATCGCCACCAAGATAGTGCAGCTTTTAGAGTGGAAGCTCTAAGCAGGCGAGGTAGGCTTGGCTGACCACCTGGAGGTTCGACCTCAGGCATCCAGATGAATACATGTAATACTGGTGGTCAGTTGGGGCCTCACTCCCTTAGCAAAGTCACCCTGCTCATCAGTACCTGAATGCTCTTTCATTGGAGTGCTGCAAAGCCTGAGGCACCTCTGGTCTTCCTACCTCCCCTCGGGGCCCCGCGTCCCTCGTGCCCTCAACAAACCCTAGCCTTGTGATTCCCCTCCTCTCCCGCTTCATCAATAGATCTCTGCTTCGTTCCTTCCTTCTTTGTGAACGGGATCTGAGATAAATCCGTGCCCCACTCGTCATTACAACAAGACCCAAGCACTCTTTCCACCACCCGTTCGTTCCCTTTCCTCACTTCTTTCTTGTCCTTAGATCTTGTATTTTCTCTCTAACAACAGCTCGTTTTCGTTATTCTTTATCTCGTATTCCCTCCCAATCTGATTTGACTTTCCTACTCACTTAGGTGTTGGAATATCATATCGATCTTGTTATTACTGATGCACTGAATAATCAACTTTGTTTAAGAAATTAGTTTCCTGACTTTGCTGTCATCTCTTGGTTTTGCGAAGCTATCTTCATCTTCCAAGCACAAACAAAATTTCCCGATTTCACATTCTATCATTTCTCAAAACAAAAGAAACCAAAACTACAACACCATGGCACCTAGCAAGAAATCCAAGAAGCAGCGGACTGCCAAGCGCTCATCCAAGGCGCGTGAGGAGGCTTCCATCGGAGAGCCTGCCACTCAGTCGTCTGGCCAAGTCCCTGCCGAGGACTCTTCCAATGCAAAGACTGCAGCTGTGGTGACTATCTCAGACACTGAGGAGTCTGATACTCAGATGAACGTCCAAGAGGAGGATGCAACTGATGAAATCGCCGAGGAGACTTCCACTACTCAGGAAACAAGTCAAGGTCCTTCCAATGCAGCGCCAACTATCTTGTACCACAGCACTGCACCGATCCCTACCCAGCTACTGTCTGTTGTCGAGAATGGCGGCACTCTCCATCGCGCGGTTGTGGACATTCCAAACCTACCCATTGACCCAGAGGCTCGCAAAGCCACCATTGAGAAGCTCGCGAACAGCGTACGCCAGTTCTCGAGCCTCGTCAAGTTCATTGACGAATCGGCAATGAAGAAGCAAGAGCTAGATCGCCTTACCAAGCTAGAGGAGGTTTCAAAGATCGAGTCCCCTCAGAGACGTGAGTTGATGAAGCTCTACGCCACTCCTTGGCCCAAGGGCTTTATGCAGTTCCTCGTCAACGCCCTTCTTTTGGGTGTGGTTATTCAAGAGACGTCGGCAGCTGCGCTTGGTTCCGCCTTTGGTCTGGTTCTTCTGACAAGCATCGTGGCTGTGGGATTCTTCAAGGAAAGCGCTTGCACTGCTACAGCAATTCTCGATGCAAAGAGAGGCCTTGCATTCAATGATGGAGTGGATATCAGTGGATTCAGTCATTCTGCAATGATTAACTGGGGTTACAACTGGTACTCGGATACCTGGCAGACAACCAACGAGATTGAGTTCGGTCCAATGCTTTGGGGAATCAAGATGGACCTTCCAGATGTGGTATGTGCTTATAAGCCCTCTTCCCTAGAGCTCGATTCTCTCTCCTTTTTTTCAAAAACTAATTGCAAAACATCTGATCTAGTTCTCTTCCAACGCCTGGAAATGGGTCGACAGCGGTGATCAGCTCGGTGGTGTCAAGACCACCCACGTCCTCAGCTTCAACGAGCCCGACCACCCCGGCCAGGCAAACATGGACGTCGGAACCGCCATCGCCTGGCACCAGTACTACTTTGAGCAGTTCATTGGACGGGCTCTGATCGGCTCCCCTGCTGTCACCAATGGAGGATACGAGTAAGTTCCTGCGAGCAGACTTTCCATTCCTTTCAGGGCTTGATAAAGATTCTTGATTCCAATGTTGAATTATTTTTATCTGCGTAGGTGGCTCAACACGTTCCTCTACAACTGCGACCTCCATGAAGCCTGTCACGTGGACTTTGTTGCCGTTCACTGGTATAACAAGGCCGCCTATGTCGAAGACTTCAAGAACTGGATCGACCGAGTCTGCACGCTCGCTCATCCTCGCAAGGTCTGGCTGACCGAGGTAAGCGACTTGTTTTGATCTCTCCCCCAATCCCAATTATCTTTCAAAAGATGTTAACAATTTTGCCTTTTCCCGAACAGTTCCAGGGACTCGGCACCGAGGAGGAGATGATCTCCTTCCTCCGGGAGGTCCTGCCCTGGCTCGATGCCAACGACTGCGTAGAGCGCTACGCGTACTTTGGCATCACGACCAACGACCACCACATGCTGGTGGGCGCTGGCCCAGAGCTGAGCCTGATCGGAGAGATCTATGCCGGATTCCGTAACTAGAATAGCAAGTAGGCAGAAACTTACCAAGGTCAATACAAGTGATGGTTTTGCTACGGGAGTCTTGCAACTTGCTTACACCGACATGTGTGAATGATCCTTTGAATGATGTTGTCGTGATACATGCCGTGACTTGTGCTGCCCCAGATGAAGGCCAGTTAAAGAAAAGATGGTGGACATTCCATGGCCACCGTCCTGCATCCGTATTTTGTATCCGCTGGGATGCATGTAGCCTGGGCCAGCCGACTATTGATCTCTTGATCAAACATTTATAGACCTGGTCACTGTGTGGATCTTTTTGAATGTCAGGCAGATAGAAACCAGTTGGAACATTGATACGTACATAAATATTTCAAAGACAGATTTTTGCTGGGTTTGCTGGTCAGTCTTGTTGACTGGTCTAGGGCAGTTTGATTTCTACGTCTACCGGGTTCAATGCACTGTGCTACGTGCAATAAGGGTTTTGAACAATATCGAAGCCGATCCTCCTGGCAAGAAACATGTGTCCACGTGGTAGCCGCTGTTCTGACTTGATACGAGGAGAAACAGGAACCCAAAACAAGAAGTGCATATCGTCAGGAAGTGGAAATCTGATACTCGGCCAGCCCAGGGGTCCCTATCACTGGTACCGCATCTCGCAAACATAGGCGTCTTGCAAGAGGTTATCTAGCATTATGATAATTTATAGAAACTTGGCTCCTCGTGTTCAGAGCTCAAGCTCAGTCATTCACTTCAACAGGCAGACGTTCATCACCCTTATTCTCATAGTTATCTCGGGGCTGTACGGAGTATACTCTGCCTTGGGACGCCTGTTTTCCCCACATATCATCAAGATGCATGCAGTCAAGTAACAAAGAGAATTCATTCACGTTCATGGTGTAGGATACAGCTCAATACAGGCAGGCAGACTGCCTCAACCCATCAGACTCCGAATCCCACCCCTGAAAAAAGGATCTGACCTAGTTATTAAGAGCATTCATGGCGGCAGCGTGGTCCCTAACCAACGGTTGGGCCTCTGCATCCTCCAGGTAGATGGTGAAGCCGTCGTCGTGGTTCCTGCCGTACGAGTATCCGCTCCAGCCAAACTGCCAAAACATGTCGGGCATCTTCTCCTCGACCTGGATCTTCTGCCACCTGGAGAGGACCTCGGTTCGGGTCTCGGGGGCGGTGCGGCCCAGGTTCTGCTGCCTCGCCTCGTTGGTCAGCCAGCCGTACTCCTCGTGGACGACGGGCTTCCCGGCCTTGCGCCCGCTGGCGGCGTGGTCGCGGATCCACTGGTCGACCCAGTCGATGGTCTTTGTCCACCAGTCCGGGTAGCTGTGGAATACGCCAAAGTCGACGTTGGGGAGCGAGAGCTCGTGGTCAAAGTCGCCGCCGTCGTAGCCGTTGTAGAAGCCGTCGTTCTGGCCGGACCAGTTGAAGCCGCCCTCGCCGCCCCAGGTCACGAGGTGCTTGCTGTCGATGGATTTGATAAAGGTCGACATCTCGTCGATCCAGGCTGTGATGGTGTCAGGGGTGCAGCTAGGGCCGCGCGGGAGGTTGCGGACCGAGTCGGCGCCGCAGCGAGGCTCGTTGGCGAGCTCCCAGGCCATGATGGCGGGGTTGTCGGCGTAGCGGGTCACAATGGCGCGGATGTAGCGCTTGAAGGCGTCCTTGATCTGGGGGACGGTGTAGAACTGCGGTGGAGGTCGAGTGCGTTAGTTGGAGTCTTGAGAATGGGGGGGGGTGGCTAAATATTGGAGAAGGTCTTACATCGTCGTGGTACTTTCCACCGTAGTTGACAGTGTACACGTCCATGCCGCCGTAGTCTGCCCAGTTGTTGGTCAGGGCCACTACGAGCTTCATGCCAGTCTTGGTTGCGGCATTGACGACCTTGTCAAAGGGAGCAACGTCAATGGTGGAGTCCTGGTTGCCGTTGAAGTACTGGAATGTGGGGTTGCTGTCCGCCCCGTACTGGGGTAGGCCGCCGGAGTTGGTGGTGCGGTTCTTGTCATTGAAGCCCCAAGTACGGACGACGTTCAGACCGGCGTTCCTGGCCTGCGTCATTCCATTCTCAACGTCTGTTTGGGACTATTTTTTATGTTGCGTTGGCGTTGTGTTAGCTGATGAACCTTTTGCGTGGTATAGGTTTCCAGAATGAATTCTTACACCGCTAAAGGGGAAATAGTAGGCATTGGTGCCGGCAAAGTAAAAGTCCTTGCCGTCAAGCTTGAACTTTTCTCCCTCTACGCTGACGAAGCCCGACTGGGCCTGTCGCGTCTCCAAGGTCGGGGCGGCAAACGCACCCTCGGCAAGCAGGAGACCGAGGGTGAGAAGGGAGGAGGCGAAGAACATGCTGGCGGTATGTTTGGTCGGCACGCACAGGAGAAGTTGCAGCAGCAGGTAACAGCAAAGACCAGTCGCATCAATGCAGCTTTTGCGAGAAAAAAAAAACCGAGATCTTCCATCCTGTCTTTATACGATTTGACGTGTTCGATCCGACTCATACATACAGCGTTGTCATGTCACAGTTGTCATGTGAAATTGCAAACTACTTGCAACTGTCGTCAATCCCCCCTATAGCGGATATTTTGCACCCTTTTTGGGATCAGTTACGTGACGATATTGTATCCATTTTCCTAAAGGAGCAGGATGGACCGCGGTGTCTTTGGTGGGAAAACCAGATTCTCCCGGCTTGGCAGGGTGGTAAACCTGCACTGTGAACTTGCATAAGGTACTGTTCATCTTCCCCTCCTTGGGGGAAAAAAAGAATCACGACTTTCTGTCTTGGGCTGCATGGGGAAATTGGTTCCAGGGGCGATTCACTGCAGCGAGATTTATGTTGGTGGTGCCAAAACCCGCACGCATATTACCGGGGGACAAGTGTAGCCACCCCAGTACGCGACAAGTTAGGCACCTTGGCACGTACTGCTGGTAGCATCGTTAACTCGTGCGGGGAAATCGCACATGCGGGTTATTCCCCTTTTCTATAGTTTGGCTCGAGAGGAGCCATGATCTTCAAAAAGTTGCCATGCAGTGGATAACTCCTAATAACACCTTCCTCACTTGCCAATGACCCAAGTTGACCAGTGGATCAGCGCATGAGTTAGTTTTTTACTACTGTTAATATATTGCGATATAGCTCAACCACGAGAATATCAAGAAATGAAGCCGATCTCAACTTAAGAGGCATTAAGGGGGAGAGAAGGAGAAAACTGTAGCGAGATGATTTCGGAGAAACCAAGAAATAATCTAATAAAAAGTATAAATAAATTCGATCTAGACTAAAGTCCCTACCTACAGGAAATCGATCATGGGATTCTTGAGGCGGAAATCTTCAGACTACGCCTCACACAGCATGGTTAAAAGTCAACTATCAACTTGAGCTTAGCTAAGGTAGGTGTCCATTCGCCTCCCGGTAAGCAAGCCAACGTACCTTACCTACTTCGACCTAGCTTGGGTTCTCCACGGGGAAATGAAGGTACTTTGTGCCCCACTCAAGCTCACTCCACTTCTCGCAGGTTCATGACCCCGCAACGACAATTTCCCGATTGAATCCAGCTTCAACCTCGGCTTTCGTTGCTTGCGGGCCTCTTGCTTCATTCCGCATTACGTAGTAATTACCTGCCTTGCGTAAGTCAGGCTTGTTGGGTAGGTGCTCTATCAATACAAGGTAGCATTCTTTTCGGTGTCGACAAACCCTATTCGATGCCGGTCGGTTGTGTTGCCATATGTAGGTACCTAGGCGTCTATCCTCTTTAATGTCCACAAAGTGGTTTCCCCCTGTCTTTACCAAAAGCGGAAAAGTGACAGAAAACAGATGCATTCGTCTCATGCAGTTGAAGAAAAAGTATACTGGAACTATAAGACCAAAAAAAGAAACTCGCGAATCTATCCCAAGACCACGACATTTCCACGTTGATGACAGGCGCTGCAGGAACCTTTCTGCTTTCCATTCCTCTGGTACCATGATGCAACCAAGATGCAACCATGATGACTGGCATATTTGCCGCACCCAACTAGGTCCCCCCCAAAACTCTGGAGCGCGGCCCGAAACTGGCTCGACTGGGTACCTAAGTTTTCAGTCTTTCTCCACGTCATCGACAGCTTGCTTTATTCCGAAACTGTAAGCCGGCATCCGATCGAATTGCCGTTTGATCACCAGGGCCTTCAGTCGTCGGGAGGGGTAGCCAGTTCTCTTTGGGTGGAGATATAAAACATAGCATTACTGTGCAGATAGTTGAATTTGAGCAAGAGACCACAGGCAATCCCTGGGAATGCCAGCCAGGGAAAACCACCCAGAAAACACAGCCGGAGCAGTGTTTGTGCCATTCAGAGTTTTTCTGCGCAACAAGTCGTAAATACAGTTGAACTATCGACGGCGTTACTTGTCCTAATATCCAACGTCTTTCCAAGTCTGACAAGATGGCTGCGCAACAGTTTCAAGCGGCCGCTCTATTAACGGTACCTCCAAACTCGCCATAGTCTTGCACAATATGAAAAAAAAGGAAATATGCCAGCGATGGCTTCCACACCCCATGACCTTCATCGAGCTGACATAGCATTGACGCAAATCCTGCGAATGGGAAAAAATAAAAAAAACAGGACCCCGGCCCGAAAGCAAAATTCACAATATCCAAAATCCCCATCCCGACCCCTGGCCCCAACGAGCTTCTAGTCCGCCTCTCGTGCACGTCGGTCTGCCACTCGGATGTATCCATGGCCAAGGGCCACCTGGGCCCTCCGAACTCCATCCTCGGCCACGAGGGCGTCGGCCGCGTCGTCGCCGCCGGCTCCAACGCCGCCTACCTCAGCGGCAGCGACGGGGACGCCTCGTCCCTCCTCGGTCGCCGAATCGCCGTCGGTCTGCTGCGCGACCTGTGCGGTGCTTGCGACTACTGCCACGCACCCGCCGAGTACGGCGCCGAGAACCGCTGCGCCGCCCGCATCTTCTCGGGCCTCAGCTTGGACGGCACCTTTGCCCAGTACGTGCTCGTGCGCGCCCGCTACGCCCAGTTCCTCCCCGCCTCCCTCGACGCCGTCCCCGACGAGCACGTCGCCCCCGTCCTGTGCGGCGGGGTCACGGCCTACAAGGCGCTCAAGGTTGGCAACCCGACTGCGGGGTCGTGGGTGGTCGTGTCGGGAGCCGGCGGCGGCGTTGGCGCGTTTGCCGTCGCCTACGCCCGGGCCATGGGTTGTCGGGTCCTGGGTGTAGACGTCGGCGAGGCCAAGCGCGCCTTCATCCTTGCGCAGGGCGCCGAGGCCTACGTCGACGCGACCGGCGTGGATCCCCAGGCCGAGGTCAAGCGCGCTACCGGCGGGGCTGGTGGGAGCACGGTTATCGTGGCGGCTGGATCGTCGGCCGCATACGAGGCCGCGATGGGCATGTTGGCCCCGTTTGGCACGCTGGTCTGCGTTGGCATACCGCCTCCCGGCCCGCCCGCCACGTTTAATCCGTTCGACATGATCAGCTTCGGGTACAAAATCGTCGGGTCAGTAACGGGAACGAGGACTGATGTGCTGGAGGCATTGGACTTTGTCAAGAGGGGCTTGGTTGTTCCCCAAGTGAGATGGGCTCAGCTCGACGAGATGCAGAGAATTATGCAAGAGGTTGCAAGGAGCGAGGTGAGAGAATCTGTCTTGTTTTTCTTTCACAACTCTTGGCCAAGTCCACAATCCGCATTGACGTGCCAGATTTGCTAATAATATGACTGCTATAGGGAGAGGGCAAGTTTGTTATCGATCTGAAAGACTATGCATCAGCGTTATAGACTGTCGCTATTTTGTTATGAATATGAGATGACTACCAGCATATGCGCTGCCCATTTGCATTTGTCAGCGGGAGAATCACAATTGCCGTCGATATCCGACATGTATGGCTTGCATGAACAGACTAAGGTGGTTGTCATAGTTGCACATGTGCGTCGCATCATCCAATATGCATGCTGTTTTTTTTTCCTCTTTGCAATTAGTCACTTTGGCTCGGGTGGACCTGGCTTAATCTGTCCCCAAGTAGAAATCTGCCGAAGAATGCCAAGCGAGCTGAATACTCCTATCTGTTAAACTCCGTATTTCTGTGGAGAAGCGACTATGAGTAACTAGAGAAGCTGCATCGATATTCATTGAGATGACTCACTAGTTTGGACTATATCAAGCAGAAGATATCACAACTAATCTAGACGATAACTAAGACCATCATCGATCCATGATCAAAAAGTACCATTGACAGCAGATCAAGGACTCATCGGAAGACACATACCTAAACATGGCAACCCCACTACGACATTATGGGACCGAAAAACCTTATTCGCACCCCGAACCGGTGGCGAGGCGCCAGTTCGGCAAGGAAGTGTTGCAAGACTTCCTGATCGACCCTAAATATCGGAACATGAATCATGGTACGCGCTCTTTCAAAGGCGCGGCTGGACCGGCCTGATGAGAGGAAAACGATACTGATTCACATAGGTTCCTTCGGCGTCATCCCCCGCCCTGTCCACGCCGCCCGGCGCTACTACCAGGACAAGTCAGAGGAGCGCCCCGACGTTTGGATCAGGTACAACTGGTCGCAGCTCCTAGAAGGGTCCCGGGCGGCCGTGGCGCCGTTGTTGGGCGTCGACAAGGACACCATCGCCTTTGTGCCCAACGCGACAGTCGGCGTGAACACTGTTTTGCGTAACCTGGTCTGGAACGATGACAAAAAGGATGAGATCTTGTGTTTTGACACAATCTATGCCGCCTGCGGAAAGACGGTTCAGTACATGGTCGAAATTTCAAGGGGCCACGTATCTGCCCGCTCCGTCCAGCTCGTATACCCCCTCACGGACAATGAGCTTGTCGATCTGTTCAAAAAAGCCATTGAAGAGTGCAGGGCGGCGGGGAAGCGCCCTCGAGCGGCCGTCATCGATACCGTCTCGTCCATCCCTGCCGTACGCCTCCCGTTCGAGGCTCTCGTGCAGGTATGCCACGACGAAGGCATCCTTTCGATCGTCGACGGGGCGCAAGGGGTGGGCATGATTGACCTCAAGCACCTGGGAACTCAGGTCAAACCTGACTTCTTCATCACAAATTGCCACAAGTGGCTATTCACGCCGAGGGGTTGTGCGGTGTTGCATGTCCCCAAGCACAACCAGGCCTTGATGCGGTCGACGCTGCCTACCAGCTGGGGTTGGGTGCCATCTGGAGAGGGAGACCCGGATTTCATCAACAACTTCGCCTTCGCCTCCACGCTGGACAACTCGAGCTACATGGCGGTGCAGCATGCGGTTCAGTGGATCCGGGAAGCTCTGGGAGGGGAGGACGCCGTCATCGAGTACATGATGAACCTGAACAAGAAGGGCGGGAAAATGGTCGCCGAGATGCTTGGCACAAAAGTATTGGAAAACGCCGAGGGGACGCTGACCAACTGTGCCATGTCCAATGTCCTCTTGCCGCTTGGTATCAAGGGGAGGGAAAGCTCCGCCAAGGTTCTCGTCGACGAAGAAGACGCAGCTGGTTTGGGTGATTGGTGTCAGAAGACCTTGGCGAGCGACTACAACACCTGGTTGCCCGTGACTTTGATCAAGGGGCAGTGGTGGACAAGGATCTCGGCCCAAGTGTACCTGGATGAGAGCGACTATGAGGCCGTGGGAAAGATCTTCTTGGAACTTGTGGAGAGGATTGGCAAGGGAGATCACAAGAAATAGATGTGCGTAAGGATGTAGTAGGGATGTGCGGTTATGCCTGTTTAAGAAGTCTAGACCAAAGAGAAATATGTGAAATTCGAGGTGTTGAATTTCCGCACAATAAAATTGCTGATATAGAGAGCTGAGATTTCGAATCCATCGTCTCTTATGTTGGATCCAGTAGATAAAAAGTAGGTAAGGTAGGTATCTGAAACACGTCACTTTCGAAGGGAGGGGGGAAAATAGCAGCGAAATGTCCAAGTTACAGCCGAATTGACAATACCTGTTCTTATCCCATGTCGCACTGTGCCCTCGAAGATGTTGCAGAAAATAAGCAGGAACAGGGGTCCAGTTGGTGAAGCGACAAGGGTCCAGGCAAGTCCTAAAGATTCTGCCCTGGGGCGGTCATGATTTTACGTGTCCAAGTCGTAAGCTGTGAGCTGAAGCCACCTTGACCAACACAAACAACCACGCAGCGTCTGGCGTCTGTCGTCCCAAACCTCAGCGTGAGAAAGTTCTATTTAATTTTTTTTTGGTTTAATCCCAAACTTACAAGCGATCACGCTCAAACAGAGCAATCACAAAGTTATGGTAAGTAACCTCACTTGCAAGCCCAACACAGCGCATCAAGCACCACAACCTAACGTACGCTCTCCTCCCCCCCGCCAGAACGCAACCTTCAACTCTGCGCTCAAGCAGAGCACCAACATCCGCCGCGACCTCGGAAACATCACCGACCCGACGCCCGCCGCC
>JAVHJQ010001182.1:0-23732 GCA_031306095.1 Pyricularia sp. CD86 | reverse complement strand
CTACTTTTCTCGGGTACGACCATGTCTGTCTCCCCCCCTCCCCCCAGCCCCCGCTCCTAGCATCGTCTTTTGGTCCGGTAGCCCGGCAGGAACCGTTTTTTCGGTGGCTTGAGGTGCTCAATGCGGCGCAGCATTGCCGCCCCCAAAAACTTATTCATCTAATTTCTTTGCAGTGGTCAAGCACTGCCGTCCATAAGTCATTGTCACTCCCTATTTACCCATGGCCTGTCAGAACTGCAGCCTGCATTCTTGACAGCATACTGATGTGCGCGGACCAATACTTGGCGCTCTTGACATTGCACCTTCATTGGGTTTTCGCGCCAGTCGTGATGGGAAGTAGTCAGTGCCGCTCGCATGGATGTCGCCTTGGCTCCTAATTGGCGAGGCACACCTTGTGCGTTTTGTGCAGCTCACCATGTATTCTTTTCAGTGTTTAGATGTCTTGGATGTGGCTCTGTCCGGTGAACACTTGTAGCTATACACTGTATCGGGACCGAGGATGGCATCCTCCCATATTATATACGAGGATACCGTCACCGTGACCCATACTGGCGTGATGGCTAGAGCATTTTTGATCGTTCTTACCTGAATCTAATAACTATTTATTTATTTTTACTCAGCAAAAATCCCGGTTGTTCGACATTGTAAGGATGTTGCGGACCATGTTTCTTGCCACAATCCTAGCACAGCAGGCCTTCGGTCAGCAAAATAATACCAACGCTCAGTGTTATTACCACAGCGGTAAACTTGATGAAAAAGGAGTTTCGTGTCACAGCAGCGGGGTGAGCACTTGTTGCGAAGCATCACAAAGTAAGCGCCGACTAACTACCATGACACCTGCCCTATGTGTTCTGGTATTTGAGCTATCAATCTAGCATGCCTCAGCAACGGTCTATGCTTCAATATCGGCTCGAATACGCTCAATCGGTACTCCTGCACCGACAAGGACTGGAAGAGCGGCCTTTGTCCGAAATTTTGTGAGGCCGCGTCCCGCGAAGCACCCACCGAGATCCGCCAGTGCTCCGGAAGTTCGGACCTCTGGGTGTACGGCTCCCAATCAGAGGAATGCGGGAAGGGCAACTTCACATTGCCGATGGGCCAGGTCGCCGATGGTCGCCCATTTTCATAAAACGGTGTACTTCAGGCAGGAACCTGCGTCGCAGATGCACCGAGCTCGGGTGGGCATCAGAGCGGCGGCGGTGGCAGGCCAGGGGGTCTCCAGCGTGGATCACAGCGGCATGCAGCGCAATGACTGTTACCGCGACAGCGACAGCGATTCCCGATGCCGCTTGTGTCGCTGCAGTTGCTGTTGGTGAGTTGGAGGAGGAGCGAAGGAAGAGCCAAGAAAAGGTGGTTGCTGTGGGCGTCGGGGTCGGCTTTGGAGTTTCCGTGCCCCTTGTCGCTGCGCTGGAAGGCATGATATTCTTGGTCATCCGGGCTCGTAAGGAAGCAGCGGCAGCCAAAGCCGTGCTTGCAGGCGTTCAGAGCCAACAGAACCAGCATCACCATGGATCAGAGCTACTGTCGCACACCAAAGACCCGAACACGCCCTCGTCGCCGCATATCTTATCTTCGCTGCCGCTGTATGGCATGACGCCCGCCATGGAGAAGCACCATCGCACGGTGCATGAGGCCGAGAGTTCACCCTTTATCAATCAGCTGGGGGCAAGGCCGGAGGAGATGACCGTCGTTCATGAGGCGCCGTCGGGGTCGCTAACTGTCACTTCTATAACGCCTTTGTCCGCTGGCACGTCATCAGTTAATATTGTATCGCCAGACAGTGTGCACACTCAGAAAGTGCTGTTCGAACCAGGGGCGTGGAATCATTGGCGCAAGTGATTTCAGCAAGCATCTGTTTCAGAACATCGGCCAGTCATGAAGAGTCGCATTGAGCTATGGTCGTTGAAATGAAAACCGGCGCGTGTTGCAACATGTTAATATTAGGGTCTCCGCAATCACATTGTCACGACAAATATTTCTCCTGTGCGTCCGTGATCACCGTGAGGAATCGCTATACCAACTCCGTGGAGCGAGAGCAAGCCAAGTGGGCCGTGATCCGGACAAAACAACCCGCGTTGAACCGTATTTAAATGCGAAGTATTGTGTCAAGAACGGCTGTCGCATACTGTATGACGTGAGAAAATGCAATGGGTGAAGAATTTTTTATTATTATTTTTTTTCCCTCCTTGTCGTGGAGATGAAAACTGGAGATTGGAGGCAATTCTTCCAGTTCGGCGAAGAGTCCGAGGTGGTGAGGTAAAGCGGTGAAGAACATTTTGCAGACCCTTCACATGAACTTTAAAGGGGCGGACCTTCTTCGGGGCGTTGGTGGAGACGGCGGAAGATTGTGATCTTGAAGTTGCAGCGTTCTCAGAGCTGCTCGATAAAAAGTTGGCAATACTGTGGACGATAAATGATTTTTTTGCATGTTTTAATGACGCAGTACGCGTACAGCCCCTCTCCTCCGCAGACGACCAGATCTAATCTGTGTCGGGGTTGGTGCTTTCATGTCTCCATGGGCACATACCTATGGGCCGGATAGCGCTGGGAAACCATTCACATCATGGTTTGAAGGAGCAAAATGGGGCCGGTGCCGTTGGTACGCGAGAAAGATGGCCTCCTTCTACTTTAGGACCCTTGCGGGGGAGAAGGGCAGATGCGATTGCCACTTAAACATCCTCTCGTCCCCACGTTTGGGAAAGAACTGATGTCAATTGATAAGGGGTGAAAGGGATCTACACTGCAACCCGGATGCGGTCTGTTATCTCGACATATAATTGTTTTGTGCTGAGACTAATATTTCTTTCCTCTTTCCAAATTTGAACATGTGTCTCATCCAACACTTACGAATACATAGATACATACCTTACCTACCCAGGCAGATATCTTAGGTAACTTAGGTCGGTAACTCGCATAGTTTGTGTATCCTGGGCGCATAGCGGAAGCCAAGTCGGGCGCCGGCTATTGCTTGTTTCTTTTTTATCATCTCTTAACAATTCTTATATGTAGGGCCAAGGACACCGTTGAACAAAACCGGAAGATTGACCCGCTAAGCAATATGGTGAAGCCTTGCCGATGGTTTGCCGCGCAACCGGCTCTTGTTCGCCAAGATCGCCTTGGAAGGCATTAGCAAATAGGTGGCCCACGGGATGACCTCATAGGGTCCAACTTGGTGGGCAGGTGGGGTTCCGTTGCGGCTCTGACTGGGATTCTTGGTGGATTTTTGCGGTACTGTAGTAGGATTGCAACTCCGCGGTCGTCATATTGGCTGGTTTGGTCAAGGAAAAAAAGTCATTTCTTACATCCAAGTCCTTTTGGCAGGCATTAATGTCTCTCCTCCGACAGGTACCGTTATAGAAATCCTCAACTGCCATGATTCGCCGGACTCAAAACTCACAAGTCACTGCGCTGCAATTCATGTCATTTGTGGGGCCCAGGTAAAGATCTTCGCGTTCTGCGCCAATACCTCGGCCAAGAAATAATAGGCCCGCGACTCGTGACACATGCAGATCCTAGATATCTAATATCTTTCAACCATCCTGATCGGGTACCTTACCTGAATAGTAATTCCCAGCTTGATTAGTCTACAGGTTAGGTACCAACATGCGTCCGGTTGAAGCAGAAACCAAGACAGCCAATAAAAAATGACTAGCACTAGCATAGTATGAATTTGGTTTCCGTTAGCAGGGGACCGGACAATCCCCAGAAAAAAAAAGAGCCATTAAACAGAGGAAAACAGAAATATGGATGAACGGTGCTCCACGACGCCACATGGGTGCGTAATTAGCGGGGACAGTAGGCAACTCTCAATCTTCGGGGTCTTGCTTGTAAAGAAATGTTGGTGTTGTGTATATAAGAGCAATGTCCACCCCAGGTCTGGGAGCACATTCAGATCTGGAGAATAACCTTAATGTCTCCCTGACGTCCCTGACCCTCTTGTAGCTCAGGAAGGACGACTAGTGATAACATCAAAGGAAGTCTATCACCATGGCCCCTCCAAAGTTTATGGGCATGTCCGGCCGTCCGTTGTCGACGGCCGTGTCAACGGTTGCGACAACAGGCTTTTTGTTGTTCGGCTACGACCAAGGGTGAGTTGCTATTTCTTCCAAAAACAAACGACATACCGTGAGGACGCAGCCGTGCTAACTAGCCATTTCCTCCGCAGTGTCATGAGCGGTATCATCTCCGCCCCCGCCTTTAACAAATTCTTCCCCGAGACGGAGAACAACTCCACGATGCAGGGCTTCGTCACTGCCATCTACGAAATTGGCTGTCTGCTCGGCGCAATGTTTATCCTTGCTGTTGGTGACATTCTTGGTCGTCGTCGTGCCATGATCCTCGGTGCTCTCATCATGGGTCTCGGAGTTATCATCCAGATCGTCACCATCAAGCCCAGCCCATCGCCCATCGCCCAGTTCATTATCGGTCGTACGATCATGGGTGTCGGCAACGGCATCAACACCTCCACCATCCCCACTTACCAGGCCGAATGCAGTAAAACCTCAAACCGTGGTCTGCTGCTCTGTATCCAGGGTGGTATGATTGCATTTGGTACCGTCATCGCCTACTGGATTGACTACGGTGCCTCCTATGGCCCCGATGACCTGGTGTGGAGGTTCCCCATCGCATTCCAGATCGTCTTCGCTCTCTTCATCTCCATCCCCATGTGCTTCCTGCCCGAGTCGCCTCGTTGGCTGCTCACTCACCAGCGGGTCCCTGAGGCCGACCGTGTCATTGCTGCCCTCCGTGGCTACGAAATCGACGGCCAGGAGACCATCACTGAGCGCGAGCTCATCGTGGACAGCATCAAGGCCTCCGGCTTCTCTGGACAGAAGTCGACCCCCGTCAAGGCTCTCTTCACCGGTGGCCCTACTCAGCACCTCCGCCGTATGCTCCTCGGCTCCGGATCGCAGCTCATGCAGCAGATTGGTGGCTGCAACGCCGTCATTTACTACTTCCCTATCCTGTTCCAAGAGTCCATTGGGGAGACGCATGAGATGTCGCTACTCCTTGGTGGTGTCAACATGATCGTCTATGCTATTTTCGCCACCACTTCTTGGTTCGTCATTGAGCGCGCTGGCCGACGTAACCTCTTCCTCATCGGCAGCATCGGCCAGTGTCTTTCCATGGTCCTTACCTTCGCTTGTCTTATTCCAGGCACTACCTCGGCAGCCAAGGGAGCCGCCGTGGGTCTCTTCACTTACATCGCCTTCTTTGGCGCCACCTGGCTCCCCCTGCCTTGGTTGTACCCGGCCGAGGTCAACCCGATCAAGACCCGTGCGAAAGCCAACGCCGTCAGCACATGCACCAACTGGTTGTTCAACTTCCTGGTTGTCATGGTCGTGCCTATCATGATTGACGACATCGGCTGGGGAACTTACCTCTTCTTCGCCATCATGAACGCTCTCTTCATCCCCATCATCTACTTCTTCTTCCCCGAGACCAAGCGCCGGTCGCTTGAGGAGATTGATGTCATCTTCGCCAAGGGTTTCTCGGAGAAGACCTCGTACGTCAAGGCAGCCAAGGACCTCCCGTACTTGAGTGCAGAGGAGGTCGAGCGCGAGGCTATCAAGTATGGCCTCATCTCCGCCTCAGGCCAGGACGTGACCGGCGCCGGTGCCAATGATGCTGCGCGTCGTAACAGTGAGAAACCTTATGAAGATCCCAGGAATAACAGTATTTGGGGAAATGGTAGCGATGAAGAAAGCCAAACGCGCAACACTTCGGTCGCCGAGCCATCGGGAGCGAACGCCAACACCACTAAGCATGGTTAAGAGTTTCTTGTGCTGTCCCAGGTGACAGGAAAAAAGAGAATACACGAAGGCGGCATCCACTGCCTGGAAAATTTGCATTTATGAGATTCCCATTTTTGTTTTTCTGTGATACCAACCAAAAGAGCGGCTCCCTAGATGGGCATGTTTTGGGTGTTTTGGAAGCAGTTTAGATTGAATAGATCAATGAAGATTATAGAAATCTGACAAACACTGATTGGATAACAATGCAAGTATTGAGCCTGTGATCCGTATTCTTTTTAGCTGTGGTAGTCTATTGCGTCCTGAGGCATCTGTATGTTGATCAATCTCCGGTCTGTACAGCCATAGAAAACGAATGATGGTATCAATTTTGTCCCTAATCTTCCACAGGTTATCGCGCAAGGTTTCGACCATGTGCTCAGGACAGCACGCGTTGTAGGGATAGCTCTCAAGTCGCCCTGGCACCCCTTATCCACGACTTGTATGAAAGGATCACGCAGACCAGTGAGGTTTGACTGAGACAAAGTGCCTTGGGCTTGCCGTGTGTTATCGCAGCAGCAGTAGCGGATTCCACCTCCATGAGGATATAGACGTCTTTATCAATAACCTCAATGATCTGGGCGTGGTATTTGGGGATTGTTTTGGACGGCGCAAGACAAACGCTTGATGGCAGGATTTGTCTGGTCCATCGGGTAAACCAGTAACTGGGCTGACAGTGAGTCCACTCCAAACTGGCCGAGTCGAATAGCCTTTAAAATTTATTACATGCTCCTCTGGTCAATACACAACCCGTTGATTGGAACTGGCAAGTGCAGCGTGGCGCTCTTTGGTATTGACATTCGTGTACTTATCGGTTTAGAAGCACATCCTCGGGGGCGAGTGGATTTGTGACGCGCTGGAAACGGCCTTTAGCGGACCTTACCTGGCAAGTCACAGTAGACCCACATCATGCCACCAAGCCAAGCACCAAAGAGCATGAACCTACCTTCCATCCCTGCCCCACTTCGTGTGCCAGGTGTGTGACCTGCCTGCTGTGTCGTTTCTCATTGTTTCTTTCCTCAACTAAGCCCATGATGAACTGCACTTCTCTCAAATGCCCCCCAAGCCCTGATGTCAATTGACCAAAGCTTTCTTCGTCATACAGTACCAAATTATGAAAGCGGTCTTGTCTCAGTGTCAAGGACAGACGCGGCAAACACTCCCAGCTCCACATCCTCACAACGAGAGGACGCGTCGCTGCACTCGGCAGCCTGGCGACGCGATGAACTCCAACAAGAACTGCGCACCCTCATTTTCAAGACGGCTGCAACGGCCGCGCCTACCAGGCAATCTACGCCAAATGGGTTAGCTGCTAACCGAGATGGATTTTCTGCATTGGTCTCGCCATTGACCGGCAACATGCACAAGCCCGAGCAACAAACGGTGGAGTACATGCTCTGTCAAGGGCGTAACGCCGAGTATCTGGCAAACTACATTTCGGAGATTGCTCCCTGGCTTGATATGTTCGACAGCCGCCGTGCTTTTGGAATCCAAGTTCCACTTCTCGCCCGCTGCACGCCCGCGCTTATGTATGCCATGTTGGCGTTGTCTGCCAGACATCTAGAACGCAAGGCTGCCAGCTCTGCAAGCCAAAGTGTTACCGGGAACAGTAGGCCCAGGAGTAGTGGCTCACTCGACAGCTTAGAGCTCTACCAAGAGGCGATACGACTCGTTGGTCCCCTTCTGGAGGTCCGCGATTCTCGCGTTGTACCTATTTGTACAATCCTTTGCGTCATGGAGATGATGTCGGTGAGCGCTCAAGGTTGGAGACAACATCTAGAGGGCTGTGCCGCTCTTTTTGACGCCTTTGGTGTTCATGGTTTTAGCGGCCAGCTCTCGCAGGCTGTTTTCTGGTGCTACGCGAGGATGGGTATGTTCGGCCCAATGTCGGTGTGGAAACCATAATTACCAGTTTCAACCCCGCTGACCTAACGCCTCTTATACAGACCTCTGTGGCGCTCTCATTTCTGACGGTACACAAAGCACTCTGGTGCCTCTCTCCCAGTGGGCTCCCTCAGTGGCTATGGACAACGCTCAAGGCGTGGCCGCGCTCTTTTGTGCCTCCAAGGATCCCGACATGCATGCCAACTACGCAGTCTATCTCTGCTCCAAAGTATGTGACCTCATTGCCAGCCGCACGCAGTTCGTCGAGCTAGGCAACGAAAACGGCTGTGATGACTCTGAGTACACCACCCGATGGCTATGTTTATGGACCGAATTGCAGAGATGGATTGACGAACGGCCTGCCGACATCCTCCCCATCCAGGTCGTCGAGGCGTCAGAATCGTCCCCGTTCCCCCATATCTTGTTTCTCCACTGGGCTGCAATTTCATCGACTCAACTCTACCACACAGCAAGTCTTTTGCTATTAGGCATGTTGCCTTTAGCCGAACAGTGTCATCTTCCGAGGGGGCAAGTCGGCTCTCAAGTCTACCACGCCAAGCGCATATGTGGCATCTCGCAGACAAATCCCCACCATGGCTGTTTGAACAATGCCATTCAGCCCCTTTGGTTGGCTGGGCGCCTTCTTAGCCACCCGGTCGAGCACAAGATCGTGGTTGAGCTCATCCGGGATATTGAAGCTACGACTGGTTGGGGCACGAGCTGGCGCATCCCGGATCTGGAGGTTGCCTGGGGTTTCCGTGTGGAATGAATTAGATCCACAGATGTGGAATCAACTTCTAAACTCGAAAATACTAGCTGCCGTGCTTAGTTTGACATTCTCCGTCAATCTTGTGCGCGCTAATATGTGCATTCGAATTATTGATCGAACAGCCCACATTTAAAGCCAAGATTTCATGGCACCATAAATCCTCTTGGGCCCACAAACATATTTTGGTTGCGTTGTCCGAAATCGGAATAAGACTCCAAGACATGGTGTTTTCACTTTTGCCGTTATTTTATCCCGGACTCGACCCTTTCCTCGCTCACCTGTCAAGTCTGTTCTGGTTTCTCAATCAACCACATCGGCCCCTCTCCCCACCTAGGAAAACACAACACCCCGCTCGCCATGCCATATATGTCATCTCAGCCCAAGGTGCTCATTGCCGGTGGTGGAATCGGGGGGTTGAGCACGGCTCTCGCACTACACGCCTCAGGACTGACGGACATACACATCTTCGAGGCAGCGGGAAAACTCACTAGCCTTGGCGTTGGCATCAATGTCCAACCTTCAGCAGTCCTCATCCTTCGTAACCTTGGCCTGCTACCCGAATTAGAACGAACTGGAATTGTGACCCAAGAGCTCAACTTCTATAATCGACATGGCGACGAGATTCTCTCCGAGCCGCGTGGAATCAAGGCCGGATACGCCGTCCCTCAGCTATCTATCCATCGTGGCCACTTTCAGATGGTGTTGTTAGATGCAGTGCGGAAGCGCATTGGGGAGGACAGGATTCATCTGGGCCACGCGCTGGTCAACTTCCAGCAGGATGACAAGTCCATTACAGGCTTTTTTCAGCACGCCGAGAACATCGAAGGGGCGGTCCCGTCTATGACAGGTGATGTCCTTATTGCGGCTGATGGCATTAACAGTGCTACCCGCAAACTCCTGTACCCTGATGAAGGCCCTCCCCGATTCTCTGGTCGCATATTGTGGCGCGGCTGTATTGAAAGAGAGCCGTATCTTACCGGCGCCAGTATGGTTTGGGCTGGATTTGCCGACCAGGTGAGTCGTGACCCACCAAGAGGATAACTACTAGGCTAGCTAGCCTACCTTCCTTGACGAAGGGCATCTCTAATAAGCATATGCGTTCCAGCTCACAGAAATTTATCGCATACCCAATAAGCGGCGAGTCGGCACGAAATGGAAAATCTCTCGTCAACTGGATTGCCGAGCTCCGCGTACGCGACGACTCCGACCCTGACAAAACACCCCCGAAAGTTGATTGGACAAAGACAGTGCCCAAGGAGCGGTTCGCTGGGCCATTTAATGGCTGGAAATGCGGTGGCTCCATATGGTAGAAGATCTGATTGCGCCTACGGAGCGCGTCTTCGAGTTCCCTATGTGCGATAGGGATCCAGTAGAGCGCTGGGCTTTTGGCAGGATTGTTCTCCTAGGGGACAGTGCCCATCCCATGTATCCAATTGGCTCCAACGGAGCGACACAGGCAATCATCGACGCCGAGACGATCACGCAGTGTCTTGCTGGGACAGAGACGGAAAAAATACCCGAGGCGTTGAAGAAGTATGAACAGATCCGGCTTCCTCCGACCGCAAAGATTGTGTACGCCAACAGAGCGAATGGACCTGATCATGTGTTGCAGCTGGCGGAGGAAAGGGCACCAGAGGGCTTCAAGAATGTGTACGATGTCATCCCAAAGGATGAACTTGAGAGCATCGGGGCCAAATACAAGGCAGTTGCGGGTTTTGAGCTCGAAGCCGTTAACAAGAAGGCCAAGGAGACGGAAGAACTAGCAGCGAGGTTTACAGAAAAGTGATTTGCCGGCTACAGGAAAAATCTAACGGTGAAACTTTGGGTTGGCAATAGAAAAACTCTTTTTCTCTTTCTTTTTTTGCATGAGCCTCTACCCCTAGAGGCTCCTTTTCTCTTCGGCAATTTTATGAACAGGGACTTCCACTGGTCTAAAGGGCTTACTGACACGTCCGGCAAATACAGCTGGGTGAGTTTTGGCTGAAGACGGGTCTAGCAAAGCCGTTCTCAAGTCGGAGTCCAAACCTTCTGCAGCTCGTCAACAAACCACTCCGCCTGTGCCCGCCAAGCCGTCCGCATGCCGGCCTCCTTAAAGCAGCGCACTATTCTGGCTTGCTGCGGCACATACGTCATAACCCTGGCGGCAACGTACAAGGTGCTGAGAAGGCACGGGTCCCAATAAGCGTTGGAGCCATTGCTGACAGCGATGGCGCATATGCGCCTGGCATGCCACAGTGATGAAGACCCAGGGAACAGAACCGGGACAGTACGTGGCTTGTGCTGTAGTAAAAGAAGCATGGCGGCGTGATAGACGCTGTTTGCAAGGGTGGCAGCAGCTGTTGAGAAGACGATGGTAGGGAAGAGTGCGACTGTAGGGTCAGAGGTGGACATATCAAGGTCCAGGAGCGGGCGGAAGGTCTCACAGCGTGCGTCATACCATGCCTGAAGAGCCCGAGTTTGTGTCCCCCATGATTGCGCAGGTGACTCATTGACATGCGTATGGGATGCGTTGCTGTGGTTGTTTATGGAACGGGCGCAGAGCATAATGACTTCGAGTGTCGGGTCACATGTATTTTGGCTACTGCTGCTGCCTATGGGCGGTGTGATGTATTGAAGGTCTTGTGCTGAGAAAACACGCTCTCCTGACACCAACGCTGCTGACAACAATAGGCGAAGGCGAAGAAAGCCAGCTTGTATCCAGACATGGCTCTTGGTCAACGCTTGAGTGATGCAGGTTCCGTCGGCAAACATGAGCCTTGGCCAGTCAAGTGGTAGGCCTGTGGCAAACTGGTGAGTCTTGTCCAGTGCATCAGCTACAAACTCGTCAAGATTAGTGCAGTTTGACTGCGGCACTGAGATATCGTGAAGCGGCATTTCGGCTACGCCCATCTTCGCCGACAAGGACAGTGTGAGTGAAAGCAATGAATGGCACACTCGATTCGACTGCAAGGCGAGTCTGGGGACTACAAGGCCAAAAGTTTGCCCTTGGTCACACATGTCCAGCTAATGAGCTGATTCGTTAGCTGTTCTACCTTATAGATACAAGGAACCATATGAATAGCACAGTACGCTTACCCACGGCGCGACATGATATCTGTAGTAAGTGAGCAACTGCAGAATCTTCGTGTCGTCTAGCCTCTGCCGGAGTGAATCCAGACCCGGCGCATTTGCGACGGGCTGCAGAGGTTGTGAGCTCTTGTTGCGATCTCCTTCAAGATTGGTCGTCATTCGTGGTACTTCTGGGGGCCCGGTGTCGCTGGTACCACCAAGAGACACGAGCACCTCAAGCGCGGTCTCGTAGTCGGTGGTGTTAGGGGACGTTACATATGACGAGGCAAGCACCTCATTTGTCTCCGGGATGACGGCAAAGATGCCGAGCCCATGGGAATGTATACTCGTTGGCGAGCTCGCATGGGCGCATGGAATACTTGATGGTGGCTGTAACGTATGAAGAGTGGAAACGCCGGTCTCTGGGGCTTCATGTTCGGCAGCTACAGGCGATGCTGTATGTGTCAGGCTGGACTTGGGAGAATTAATCTTGTGTGGTTTTGACCGGGCTCTACGGCGGATCCCGGGCTCAAGGAACTAATGGCGGAAAGAGATAAAACTGTTAGTCGTGTCTTGACTTTCGACAATATTGAGCATGGCGCCGAATCTGTAGTGAAAAAAAACAAGGGACCAGTACCTGAAGCCGTGAATAAGACGGGGAAATGGGTGAAGGAGAGTGCACATCTTCTGCCCGCGAGATTGTCCTGTTGGGCGCGAAGGCCACTCCAGTGGGATAAGTACATTCGACACCACTAGTCGTACATCGCTGACATTCTGGCTTGGTCAAATCACCTAGTTACGATACGAAAAGAATTGGCGTGATCAGTTATCCAAACTGTGGACGAACGATTCAGAAACATATAAATTAAAACCACATGGCGATTAGGTCCAAGTAAAAGCCAAGGAGGAGCACCTACATTTTCTTCGTTTCAGTTTGCACTGAGAGCAGCCGGCTCGACTCCGCTTCTGCTTTTGCCTCTTTGGGGAATCCGAGGCGGCGCTTGCGGTTGTCCCAGCCGTCAGGGCTTCTGATTCATGATCCGAACCCATGCATCCGTGGATAAGTCCAGGTCTAGTGCTCTGATAGGGAGAAGTTAAGTGGCATGAAGGTAGGCCTGACTGACTTGACGGGGGGCAAAGAAAAGAAACGAATGGATAGGGCAGCGTCTAGAATTAGAGCTAGTAGCCTGCCTGCTCAGTCAGGGTTTCCCGAAAAGCTCAATGTGGAGTGGATGTCATCAACTCATCGCCATGGAAAGCCGAGCGAGTGGGGACCTTTTTTTTCCCCTCATCCCACCCCATGACAGGGTCCAAAATCTGATAACCCCAAAAGGGTAATCCTAAGCACCATCAGATGGGGGGGTCAATCCTTACATGGCGCTTAGAAGCGCCTCCTGGGGAACAGCAATCATGGTAGTACCCTTTGTGTCTGTACTTTCTTGATCTTTTTTTACTATTTTTTTTTTCTCATTGCAGGACCATTTCAAATTTCTCTCTCCTATTATATTTCAGTACCACTCACCAAAGATACGTTTGTCCTTGGTTCGCCAAACGACGACAGGAAGTCCTCATACCTCGTCGATAAAGGAACCAGCACGACAACCACCCAACATCCGCAAACAAAGAGCTTTTGAGATGGCACCGTCTGGGCAAGGCACTACGGCTGTTTCCGGTCATGGAAAGCCTCTCGATATGCCACAGCTCCAGCCAGCAGAGGATCATGAAATTGCTCTCAAGACCATCCGGATGTTGGTGGCGGACCTATGTCAGCAGTTTGGTGGTGGTCACCCTGGGTAAGGAAACGGATAAACACCTTATCTTACACGAATCCTGTCTTTCAAACTCAGGTATGAACCCAAGTATTGACCAGCTGCTTCAAAAGTGGCGCTATTGGTATGGCAGCAATCGGGATTGCTTTATGGAAATACGTGATGCGGTACTCGCCTGAAGAACCGGAATTTTTCAACCGCGACCGCTTCGTTCTGTCAAATGGTGAGTTTGTTCAGCAAACTTTAGACTACACTTGAAATCTTGATCGCATCAGAAGCTTCCTGTAAAGCTGACCGTCTGCTTCCCCACAGGACATACTTGCCTTTTCCAATATGTCTTCTTGCATTTGAGTGGCTACAAAGCCATGACATTTGACCAGCTCAAGTCATATCACTCAAAACGTACAGATGCTCTCTGCCCAGGTCACCCCGAGATCGAGCACGAGGGCATCGAGGTAACCACCGGCCCGCTGGGACAGGGCGTGGCAAATGCCGTCGGGCTCGCCATGGCGACCAAGAACCTCGCCTCCACCTATAACCGACCCGGCTTTCCCGTTGTTGATAACCATACTTGGTGCATGATTGGGGACGCCTGCCTGCAGGAGGGCGTGGCCCTCGAAGCCATATCCCTCGCCGGTCACCTGGCGCTAGACAACCTGACTATAATCTACGACAACAACCAAATCACCTGCGACGGCTCCGTAGACCTGACAAACACCGAAGACGTCAATGCAAAGATGAGGGCGTGCGGATGGCATACCGTGGATGTTGAAGACGGCTGCTTTGACATTGAGGGCATCGTCAAGGCCCTGGCCGAAGCTCGACAGGCCACACATGGGAAGCCGACGTTCATCAACGTACGGACTGTCATCGGGTTGGTCAGTGCCGTCGCTGGCAAGGCCGAGGCTCATGGCGCAGCTTTTGGGGCGGCCGATGTGGCAAACATGAAGCGCAGCGTTGGATTCGACCCGGAACAGCACTTTGTCATCGGTGACAAGGTACGCGACTTCTTTGCCGAAATTCCTACGAGGGGTCACCATCTTGTCGCCGACTGGAAGAGTCTTGTTAGCAAGTATGCCGAAGCACACCCGGAGTTGGCCAGTGAGTTTGATAGGAGAACCAAGGGCGGGCTCCCAGAGAACTGGAGGGACCTTATCCCCAAGAGCTTTTCCGACAAGCCCACGGCAACGCGGGCTTCTTCGGGATTGGTGCTTAACCCGATTGCCAAGGATGTAAACTCTTTCATGGTTGGGACTGCAGATCTGACGCCGTCTGTTCACATGACATGGGATGGGGTGGAGGACTTCCAGAATGTGAGTGTTGATTTTGTATTGTTTCTCCTCGACTGTGGATAACCAGTCGACTGACCCAAGACGCAAAATAAAATAAAATAAAAATAAACACAGCCCAAAATTCGGCCAACCTGCGGCATCAATGGCTCCTACAAAGGCCGCTATATTCATTACGGCGTCCGCGAGCATGCCATGTGCGCCATTTCCAACGGCCTCGCCGCCTTCAATCCGGGCACCTTTGTGCCGGTAACTTCGTCCTTCTTCATGTTCTACCTGTACGCGGCACCTGCGGTGCGCATGGGCGCCCTTCAGAAGCTGCAGGTGATTCATGCCGCCACGCACGACAGCATCGGCATGGGCGAAGACGGGCCAACCCACCAGCCTATTGAGCTGGCGACCCTTTTCCGCGCCATGCCAAACTTGCTGTACATGCGACCAGCCGACAGCGAGGAGACAGCGGGTGCCTGGGAGGTTGCCATTGCCGAGCGGACCAGGCCGAGCATTGTCAGCACAAGCAGACACAAGCTACCGCAGTTGGTTGGCAAGTCAAGCCGCAAAGGGGTTGCCAGGGGCGCCTATATTGTGTCGGAGCCAGCGGACGGCAAGGCAGACTTGACAATCCTGGGTGTTGGCGCGGAACTGTGCCTAGCCCTGGATGTGGCTGAGGCCTTGGTGGAGAGAAACATCAAGGCCCGCGTGGTAAGCTTTCCTTGCTGGCGGCTGTTTGACGAGCAGCCTGTGGCGTATAGGCGGGAGACGTTGCGACGACACGAGGGTATACCTGCCGTCGTCGTAGAGCCCTACGCGCCGAACGGGTGGGAGCGGTATGCCGACGCCGGTGTATGTCTGCGACGGTTTGGACACTCACTGCCTGGTCCAGAAGCGTACAAGTACTTTGGGTATGAGACTCCAAAGGTTACCGAAAAGATTGAGGCGTATCTAAAGGGCTTGGGGACGGGAGAGTGGTTGAGGGGGGAGTTTGCGGACTTGCAAATTTGAGGGACGTTGACTGTTGATATGGGCTGGTGAGATAGATATAATGTGTGCTATTTGTACAAACACACAAGCCTAATGCCATATTATTAGAGGCATAAGAGTATCATATCCAAATATACTATACTAATTACCTTATTCATTCCTCACGTACTGATATCCACCTCGTCCACAATCTGGACCTTGATACTCCCGTTTCTTGGATCACTGGCAAGATTAAGCCCCTCGATTGCCTTTTCCAAAGGGAACACATGAGTAACCAGCTTCTTCAGGTCCGGCAGGATACCGCTCTCCAGACATGCAATCCCCGCCGGCCACGTGTCTCGATACCGGTTGATGAAGCGCAGGTCGATCTCGGCCAGGCTCAGATGCATAAAGGGCAGATTGTTCATGATCGACTTGCCTACACCAATCACCATGACGACGCCGCCACGTCGTGCCGTGAAGGCCGCCGTGCACACGCTGCTTTCGACACCCGTGCACTCCAGAACCACAGGCGGTGCCGAGTACTCATCTGGGTCCGGCATCACACCACCCTTCAAGCCAAACAGGGCCCGGATTCCCCTCGCATTCTCCTCGGGCGTCTTTGTAGGATCGACGCGGTACGTCTTGCACGACGGGACGAACTCTCGCGCAAACTCGAGCCGCCTGGGCTCCACGTCCGTGATGACTATGGGGTGGGCACCCGACGCCCTGGCCGCCGCCAACGCAATCAGACCAATGGGGCCTGCACCGCATACCACGGCTCCCCTGCCCAGGCTCAAGCCAGCGAGACGGATCCCGTGCAGCACGACGGACAGGGGCTCGAGCAGGGCGCCCTCTGCGTACGAGAGGCCGTCGGGCAGTTTGTGCAGCCACCGGGCCGGGTGGACCTTGTAGCGCTGCAGGGTGCCGTGGTAGGGATAGACGCCGGCAAAGCAGACACTTTCGCAGAGGTTGTAGCGCCCCTCGCTGCAGAGGAAGCACTTGTTGCAGGGGACGCCGGGCTCGATGGCGACGCGGTCGCCGGGCTTCAGGGTCGTCACGTCTGGGCCGGTCGAGAGCACGATGCCGGCTGCTTCGTGGCCTAGGATGCAGTCACCCTCGACGACGAGGGTTCCGATGGCGCCGGTCTTCCAGAAGTGTACATCGGAGCTGGTTTTGGGGGTTGAGTGAGATGGTTAGTGGTTTTCTTTTCTTTCTCTCTCTTTTTTTGGCTTTTCTCCTTCGCCCAACAAATATTGGGTTTGTATTTCGATGTTGATATTACATACCCGCAGACACCAGTGCACTTCACATGCACAAGAACTTCACCAGGACCTGGCGATAGAATTGGTGCCTCTACCTGCTTGAGCTGATGGTCAGCCGTAACTTGTAGAGATGGATTTGGCAGGTGGGTCATGTTGGACGAAAGAGATGAGTGAAGCAAAGGAGGTGATGACAAAAGTCGGCAACTTTGTTAGCACAATTTGATTTTTCTCACTTTGACGCTTTTGATTCAATGTGTTTAAAGGTCTGTCTATTCAGCGCATAGATTGGAGAACAAAGGGAGAAATTATTACCTATGGCGCATTAGCAGCCTGAACAGCAAAAGCACATCTGCAGCAACTCCACACACATTAAGCAAGTGCATCTAGACCAGACAGACGTGCTTAAAATTCCCCAAATAGGCAGTTTCCAGAATCAGCCTAACGTGAGCCCAGTAAAAAAAATCCCCCCGCACATGAAATCTCCGACAAGGCCGAACCACCCCTGCTGCCATCCTTCATACCTAAAGGTACATACCACTGCACTGCACTGGCCTTTCAACTCTCTGAAAAGCCCTGCATGGAATCGCCCACCGCTTCTACTGCTTCTTTTGCACCCCCCTTCAGCTCCACGTTCGTGGCCTGTATCAGCACCCGTCGGTAAGTCGTCAGCGCGGGGCTTCCGTTGTCGGTGACCTCGAGGATCAAGTGGAGCAGCTGACCCTTCGCCATCGCTTTTCTCGACAGCATCTCGCAGCAGCATTTTTCTGGCCCAGGCAAAGTCACCTCCACTACCTTCCCCTCGCTGTCAACCGGCTTGATCTGCAGCTCCGCCACTTCAGCTTCAACCCACCATTGAGTGGCAGTGGGGTCACGGTAATGCCAATATCTGAAGGTGAGCTCGTCGCCGTCTGGGTCGAAGCTCCTGCTTGCGTCTAGCGTTATAGTGCTCCCCGCCTCGGCAGAAATTTCCACCCGCGAGGGTCCGACGCTGTCGCCGATGTAAACCACAGGTGCGTGGTTTGCCCTGGCAAAGTCTTCTTCCATGGTCCACCGGATTCGTGCCGCAAAATCATTCTGGAAAGCGTCCCGCCACCTCCACACAGTTGCCTGGCTACTCCTGTAGGCCCTGCCATCTTTGCCAACCACTCTGTCTGTGACGTCGGCGTAGTGTTTTCCACCCTCGGGCCCTGCATCGACGAGTCCGTACCGCCCGCCCCAGGATCCAAACTCTGGGTGCTCCGAAACCCCAAGCCCGTTCTGGATTAGGTATAGAAACGTCGGAGTATCGCCCTCGGGAATGAACATGAAGTCCGGGTACGCGCTGCCCAGTGGTCCGATCTGGATGTTTTCCTTGATCCACTCCTTGGATATCTTTGTGGCGTCTGGCCCGCCCCTGTCGAAGCCGTAGTAGGCGTCACCGCTGATGCCCGTCCACGCCGCTGTCCCATAGCTGCACCATGCATGGACCGATGCGATGTACATCACATCTGGGAAGGTCCGCCGGATCCAGGCCGCACTGTCATTCTGATCCGAGATGGCGTAGACGCGAAGGCGTGAGCGTAGCAGCGCGGCGTCCGGACGAGAGCGCGTGTGGAAGAGCGCCTCGGCAAGTGTATTTGCGCCACCCCAGAGGAGCACCCAGAGAGGACGCGGGTCTACAGCCGAGGCTTCGAGGCGGGATGCGAGATGTGCACCGCCGGGGCTTATGGGGAAATCGGGGCCTATTGCTGTCATTCCATACACCTTTAGGTGGTTTGTTTCTGTTCAGCCTGATGCTCTTTTTTTTTTTTTTTGCGTGGTAAGCTATTTTGCAAGGGGCCAAGAAAAAACTCTAAACACTCACAGAAGGTCCGGACCGAACCAGCTCTCGAAAGTAGTCGGCCGGCGGGTAGGAATGATCACTATGCACATGCTTGTTGAGATTACCGACGACGCCGGCGTAGGCGTCGATTATTTTGAGCATATCTTGAGGGCAAGTCCGGTTCTTCATCCAGTTCGAAGTGCAGGCCACCAGGCCTTCAGTGTCAAACTGGTTAGAGTATAGCAGGTATCGGCATAGTGACTCGGCATCGTCGGGCTCGTTTGATATGTCCGACACGATATAGACGCGTGGTTTAGAGGGAAAAGTCTGGAGGGCACTGCTCGCGGAGGGCGACATTTTGGCGAAGGGAGGGCTTTCTCAATGAGGTCCTTATTGGAGCTTGTGACTTCTGTGGGAATACTTGTCAACCCTTGACAGGTACCTACCTGCTTAAAATAAGGCAACCTGAGGTGATGTGAGGTAAACGAGGTGGGAGACTTTCTGATCCTTGGCCCTCAACAATAGCAAGCGAAGTCCGTCAAGCTCTCCAGTAACATGGCAGGCCTGGCGAAGACGGGATATAATACTAAGAACTTAGATTGCCAAGAATACCAAATATCCCTAACTACCCACCTAGCCAAGGGACAGACGAACAATAGCAGAGCTGGTTCCATCCTAGCTCTTGATTGCCAACTTGGGAAATCACAACCACGACTCCCCCGCAAAACTGGTCTTGATCCTCATGGATCCATCTATGTCCTGACTCGATTCAGGTATTCAGCTCTGCTTGATCTTTCAGAGAACTCGTCTCCATACCCCATACTGCAACCCCAGACCTTTTTCCCCGCACGGAGAATTGATCAACTTGCTAACATTATCATGGCCATTGTGTGGGTACCTCGGTAGCTGAACCACTGGCAAGAGGCTTCTTTGCCGACCTGATGGGTGAACTTGTCCGAATAAATACCGAAGGTCGGGACGCTGGCAATGATTACATGGTCCATCCAGTTCTTGTCTTCATCCCATCCCTCCTAGTTCACCTCTTGTCTTCCAGACGAATCCGGTTCGTCTGAACATAGTCAAAGCAAGTCGAGATGGCAGCCCACAAGGATGAAAACGACTTTACCATCGAGCAGCGCCTAAGCAATGTCCAGGAGGATGCCACCAATGCGACCGAAAAGGAACAGGCCCAGCTCGCCGGCCTGGCAAATCAGCAAGAGCACGACCTCGGGAAGAGGGCGTCGTTGAAAAAGTATCCCACCTCCTGTTTGTGGTGTGCTTACGCCGTGTGGTTGGTCTTGCTTGTCAGCTTCGAGAACCAGGCAGCCGGCAATATCTTGGGCATTCCAAGGTTCCGCGAAGATTTCGGTGCCCCATTCAATGGCGACTTTGTCATCCCGGCCAACTGGCAGTCTGCTTTCAGCGGTGCCCCCATCGCGTCGTAAGTCTTCTTGTCGTTGCATTTTGGAGTATTATCCCGTTGCTTGACGAACCTACAAAGCTCATACAAGTGTTGTCAATCCATATAGTCAAATTATAGGCGCGCTAGGAGGCGGCGCGCTGGCCGACTTTATTGGACGCCAACGTGTGGTGATGCTCGCCTTGGTGATCACCTATGCAGCGGTGACGCTCGAGTTCGTGTCAACGACCAATGCCATGTTCTTTGGTGGCAAATTTCTCAACGGCTTCGCCATTGGTTTCCTGCAGTCGGTGACTGTAACTTATATCGGCGAGGTAAGCAGACACACGTGTTGCCTAGAGTGGTATAATCTATTTGGATTAAAGCCTAAAGCTCACACATACAGGTCACTCCTCTTGCTCTCCGTGGCTTCTTCACATGTCTTTCTGCTGCGAGCTACACATTAGGCCCCCTCGTCTGCGCCTTGATCGTCAACGACACGGGAACTCTCCCCACCCGCTGGGTAAGCACTAGCCCTGAAACCTACTTCTCAACCAGTGACGACTAACTCTGGATTAAAAAAAGGCGTATCGCGCCATCTTTGTGGCTCAATACGGCTTCGCAGCGTTCGCGACGGTCGGCGTGTTCTTCATGCCCGAGTCTCCCTGGTGGTTGGTTAGCAAGGGCCGCGACGATCGCGCGCTGGAAAACCTCTCCAAGCTCGGCCACAGAGGAGAAGAGGGTCACAAGAGGCTGGCAATGATCCAGCAGACCCTGGAGGAGATAGCCAAGGAGACGGCAGGCACCTCATACCTCGACTGCTTCCGCAAGAGTAACCTCCGCCGGACCGTCATCAGCATTGCGCCGCTTTGCATCCAGGCGCTATCGGGCATCACTTTCGCAGCTTCATACTCCACCTACTACATGCAGACCGCGGGCTTCAGCACCCAACTCAGCTTCCAGCTGCAGATTGTACAGCAGGTGCTGTCGCTGCTGGGTAACGTCATGTCATGGTTCCTCATCGACCGCGTGGGCCGGCGCGCCCTCACGTTTTGGGGCCTGTTTGTTTTGACGGCTGTTCTTTTCGTCATGGCTGGGCTCGCCGTGGCAGGAAGCCCAGGAGCCATCAAAGGCACCATGGGCCTGATACTGGTCTACTGCTGGTGGTACAACGTCACCATCGGTGCGACGGCCTACACGATCCTATGCGAGGTTTCCACTGCCAGATTGCGTGTGAAAACGGTCGCGATCGGGTCCTCGGCCCAGGCGCTGCTCAACATGATGTGGAGCTTTGTGCTCCCTTACCTCTTCAATCCAGACAAGGCCAACCTCGGCGCCAAGATAGCCTTCATCTTTGGCGGGCTGGCCGTGATGTCATTGGTGTATGTTTGGTTCTGCCTGCCCGAGACAGCCGCGCGGACATACGAGGAGCTGGACGAAATGTTTATCAAGGGCGTGCCTGCGAGAAAGTTCAAAACTTACAAGCCTGATGCGGAGATACGTGGCGAGGAGGCACAGGCTAGGATGACTTGATTTTTAAATGGGGGGTTCGTGTCATTGCCTTTTGACGGTTTGTTTGTTGTTTGTTTGGGAGGCTGTATTGATCTCCAAAATACAAACCTTCAATTGGCCGAATCAAACCTCGCTTAAGGAAAGCTGTGTGGAATTGTTTGTCTACGTGTACCAGACCAAGCAAGATGTTCCTGGCCGGAGAAAAAGAAAAAAAAAGAAAATGAGAAACAAAAATAACAAGTCTTATCAGACAACAGCACAACTTAATAATACACCGAATACAGGAATACTACTTCGTAGATAAACTATTCTAAATGCTTACTCGCGGCGCAAAAAGTTGCTTCCTCATGCAATGCACATCATTGGTTTAGCTTAGCACCTTGGCATCGATGGCCCCGACCAAAGGTGTTGGATCCAAACATATGGTAACGAGAACCGAAACAAGCAAACCATTTTTTTTCTCCCCAAGAAAGATTAACAGAGGTCACGAGGAATACGGGTTTTGGGTACACTGGGCCAAGGGGGCTACTTATTAACTTGGGCAAGCTGAATCGATTGATGCAAACCTGCGACGCCGTCGGTCCCACCCCCACAGTAACTAGATCGAACCACCGGCCAAGACTTGGCAGCCGCGGAGGCGGGAACCAGATTCTGTGGAAGATTTGTGAGCCGGGTGGTGCGACTTGGCCTTTTCTTTCTACTGGTTTGCGTATTTTACGCACGATGGAATATGTGATAATCCGCATTGTGGTGGCAACGTGATGAGTGAATGGCATGAACGGACCGGAAGAAGGATTGAAGTTGATAGACAAACACATACACAGACCTACATACCTCTACATCCCGTGCACAATCAATACCACTTGTCTTCCTTGGCCTTTATGCACTAAAGTTTTGTCTGATAATCCAAGTATTTTTATAGTGATATGCTATGCTACAGTATTACCTGTTATCGCCATGCACTTCCAAGGTGGAGGGAGGCATGGCAAAGTATGAAATAAATAGATTCCATCCGTAAGCAAGGCGGGTAGATACTACGTCGTATTTCAGTAACCGCCAATCTGTATCGGATGAAAATGTTGGCACACACACACACACACACTCTCTCTCTCTCTCTCTCTCTTTTCACACACTCTCCCTGCCAAGGTCGGTAGCTAGATACAGTGGATACATATCTTACCAAGTATATACTGTACCTTGCCTTACTTACTTGATCGGTTCTGCATGCATCACAAGAAGGATCTAGTTCTAGATCTAGCTCTAGTACCGGAAAGGAAACGCAATCGCACGGGTACTTGCTATCCTTTCTTACCTTACCCTACCAAGCCTACCTAGGCAGGTACAATATTACCTTCCTTACCTTGGCTGGAGCTGATTTCGTTCGTGGTCAAAACTTCCTTCCAGAAGAGGTCTTTGGGGTCGGATCAAGTTTCAACGGTGGGGACCGTGCCCTCTGCCATCTTGTCAAGCATGTTTCGTATTTTTAGACGCTCTTGGCGGCCGTCTCATAGCTCCAAAAAAACACCTCAAGGCCCGCCCCACACCATGGGTTTTTTGGCTTTTCCTCGTGGTGGATGTGGGTCTTGCGGGTGTGCCGGGTGCCTGCCACGCCTACCACGTACGTCTTGAATGCTGTGCGATGCGATGCGTGTGTGCACAAAAAATGTGGTGAAAAAGCCCCTTGCTTGCAGAACCCCAAGAACCCCACTGATCACCACATCCCCTCCCCCAGCACAAATCTGGCCCAGCGACTGGTCCGTTGAACCCTCCAGTATCATTTCGGTACGACTAATATTGGCTGACGGCTCTGACTTCCCTTAGCACTCGCCAAAACAAGTAAAAATTCTGTATCTTTGTCGTCAAAAGCTCCCCAAAAATGCCTTAGTCGGGGTCCGGTTCCTAGCTATGGCCGATGTCACCTCGACCGCCCCAGTCGTGACATAAACGGTGTAGTATTGGGACAAGGGCTGGTTTTTGATTTATCATGTCGGCGACTGTGATTCCACATGCAAGATGCACTTGATTGCCTTTTGACCCTTTCCCGCTTTTTTTTTTCTTTGGTCTTTTGTCACTTGATTGCTTTCGGTGCAATCTCATCATCTCCTGCTTGCCTTTCGAACAGTTCGACGGCAGCTGGTTTGCGGTTGATTTTTATTTTATTTTTTTGTTTGTTTTTAGTTACTGTTATTAATTTCTTATTTTTTATTTTGTTTTTACTTTTCGGGCTTCTACTCTCTCTGTTGG
>JAVHJQ010001179.1:0-27751 GCA_031306095.1 Pyricularia sp. CD86 | reverse complement strand
ATATTGATATGGACTTTGTTTTTTGGGAGGCATATGTATTAGCAACGCAGAATAGGAGCTTTTGAAAATATTATGAAACTATGAATGAACATAACAAACCATGATCTGACCACTTACCTAGTTTCAACGGCCCACAAAAACAAAGCAACTCGGGACAGAGGTGTCTAGCGGAATGTAGACAGTGACCATGTACATAATCAGGCGGTGGATGTGCAAGTAGATTAGTCGTCGGCCAACTGTCTAGACGGCCAGCAAAGGTATGAAAACCATATCTAGAAATACACAAGGGTATACACAGATGATGGTAACTAAAAAGATAATAAAAAGCTTCAGGGTATATGTAACATTATGTAGAGCGTTCCCGTGCATTTTCCATTGTGGCTTATGCCCCCACCGTTCTGCAAAATGAAAAAGGATTCAAACAGCAACAATTATATGCGTATTAGATGTTTTCGAGCAATCGGACAACACACTAGTGCCGCTATGTTCGCACCTTGGCCGGCTCAGGAGCGGATATAACCTGTTCTTCTTGTGACCCGGCAATAGTACGCAGCATCCTGGACCTAATGTCAGCGATCGCCCTTCTCACGTAAAAAGAAAGCTACCAGGAGAGAAAAAGAAAAGTCTTACCGTTTGTTTTGTTCCTGGATGTCATTGTTCATTTCCTCCATATCTTTCGCCGTCTCCAGTCCTCTAGCTAACTAATCACCACCAAAGAACCCATGTTAGCATCAAATTCTGACTCAAAGTTCTCAACGACGGTGGAGCGTATACGCGAATGGAGGCGATCAAGGAGATGCTAGCAACATCGAATGATGATGAAGGGGTGTGGCGGGAAAGGAGTTGAACTGCTTCAGGCAAAGGGGCGCTCGCACCAAAGCTAATGTCGTAGCATTGTTGTCCGGCACAGCGTTGTTGCTCTCCGAGCCGTCGTTCTCACCTTCCACGGTCTTGGGGTTGGTGCTCTTGTCATCATCGGCCTCCTCGCCGTTCTCGCCATTGGCGAACCGGCTCGCGGCTAGGCCCTTGGCCGGCTGTGCTTTGGTCTGCAGTGGGGTTTTCATTCTTCTGTGTTAGGGGCCGGGTCCAAAAACGCAGCACTTTTCACTCACCCTCGAATGGCATAGACGTACCTGCGCCTCAGCGAGCTCCGCATCCTTGACCTTCAGTTGGCTCTGGAGCTCCTTGATCTGGTGCTCTGCGTCCGTCAACTTCTTCTGCGTCTCGGAGACCATCTCCGTCATGCTGTCGTGGAGGTCCCTGTAATCGGCCTCGTTGCGCTTCTTGTTTGCATCCGCCTCGAGCTTGTGTGCCTCGAGGTCCTTCTCCACCATCGCCAGCTCCTCCTTGGCTGCGGTCAGCTCGGCCACAGCCTTGGCAGCCTTGTCCTCGGCGTCCTTGTCCGCGGCGGCCGACTTCTCCTTGAGTGCTGCGAGCTCAGCACGCAGGGCATCGATCTCGCTCGTGTCGGGCTTCTGGCTCTTGAGGGCGTCGAGCGCGGCCTGGGCCTCGAACTTCTCCATCTTCTCGTGAGCAAGCTGTCCGCCCATGTCATCCAGCTCCTCCCTGGCCTTAGCCAGCTCCGCCTTGGTCGCCAGCATTGCAGCCTCGAGTTCCTTCTTAGCGGCCTCGAGCTCTGCAGCGTGCGCCGTTGAGGCGGAAGCATGTTCAGCCTTGAGATCCTCGATGATTTTGTCGTGCTCGGCCTTGATCTGCGCGATGGTGGCCTCGGTGCCGGCGGCACCCTGCTGCTCCAGGTTTTGGAGCGCATTAGTGTGCAGCGCAACTAGCTTCTTCACCTCCTCGTTGTGGCTCTCCTCCAAGTCCTTCCTGGTCGCCTCGAGCGCTGCTGCGTGGCTGGCTTTCGCCTCGGTCAGCCTTGCCTCTGCAGCATCAATCTCCTTCTGAAGGCCCTTGGTCTGCTCGAGCTCCTTCATTAGCTTGTCGATCTCTGCAGTATGCTTGGCATCCAGGTCAGCCTTGAGCTCTTCGAGCTTGGAGCTTACGGCGCCGTCTCCAGCAGCCTTGGCAGCAGCAAGCTCCTGTGCATGCGCAGAAAGAATGCTCTCCTTTTCCTTGTTGTGAGTGGCAACCAGGGCTTCCTTTTCGGTCGCGAGCTCTTGTTTGATCGACTCTACTGCTTGAGAGTGGGCAGCCTTCAACGCGTCCAACTCCTTAGCCAAAGCAGCCTCTCCGTCAGCCTTGAGCCTGTCAACTTGCTCGGCATGGCTAGCCTTGAGCGACTCTAGCTCCTTAATTTCGGCATCACGATCAGCAGATGCAGTGAGCTTAGCACTCTCGAGAGCCTCGGCGTGACTGGCACGCAGCGCGTCGAGAGCAGCCTGGTGCTCAGCCTCCTTGGCTGCAAGAGCCTCAGCGATTGCCGCATGCTCGGCCTTGGCGGCGGCGAGGGCCTTGGCCTGAGCCTCGGCGTCCTCGGAAGACTTCTTGGACAGGTCGGCATGTGTCCTGCTGATTTCATCAAGTGACTTGACAAGCTCCTCGTGCTTGACCACCAGCTCATTGTGCTTAGGCTCGAGATCTTGGAATTGTCGCTTGAAGTGTGCCTCTCCCTTGAGCTCCTCAATCTCGCGCTCGTAGTCGCGCGAAATGGCGGCCTGTTGGGCGTCCTTCCTCGACTCGAGGGAGGCAAGCTCTTCCTGCAACTTTTGGAGATTGGCATCTTTCTCCTTGCTCTCAGCGAGAGCAGACTCAAGCTGGGCCTGGGACTCTTTAAGGGCCTCCTCAGCCTTGGTAGCTGCTTGCTTGGCAGCATCCAGCTCGGCCTCAAGTTCTGAAACCCGCGATTCAAGTGTCGGCAGCAGTGTTGTCTTCTCCTCAAGATCTGTCTTGGCAGCCTCTGCAGCCTGCTCCGCAGTTTCGAGCTTGGCCTTGAGGTCGGCAATCTCAGCCTCGAGAGCGGATAACCTAGCTGTGCTAGACTCGGTCTCTGACAGCAGCTTTGCCTCGTGAGCTGCCTCTAGCTCCTGCTGTGACGCTGTAAGGTCATCAATCTTCTTCTGCAGCTCACCAATGGAAGACTCGTGGCTGGACTTCATTTCAGCAATGGCCTTCTCGTGATCACCTGCATCGGCCGAGCTCTTGGACAGTTCCTCACGGTGCTTAACTTCCAGAGCGGCGATAGCAGCCTGCTGCTGCTCTTCAAGTGACTGCTGCAGGGCCTCCAACTTTGCGGCGTGCTCTTCGGTTGCCTTGGTCAGGGCAGCTTCACTTTCATTCAGCTTGGCAGCATGCTCAGCTTGGAGACCCTCGAGGGTCTCCCTCAGCTGTGCAAGCTCGGTATCCGTTGCCTCTTTGGAAGTGGCAAGGCTCTGGGTCTCAAGCTTGTGCTTCTCCAGCTCAGCCTCGGCCTCCTGAAGCTTCGAAAGGGCCTCGGCGACCTGCTCCTCCAGCGCCTTGAGCTGAGCAGCATTTTCGGACTTGAGCGCCTCTAAGGCCTCCTCCCGCTCCCTACGCAGGGTCTCCTCCACGTTCTGCCGTTCGGCAGCGCCAGACTCGAGCTGGCTGTCGAGGGTCGAGATGCGCTCTTGCGAAGTGGCGATCTGCTCCTTGAGGACCTTGAGCGCGGTTACCTCGGCCTCGGCAGATGCAAGCTTCTCCCTGAGCGCTTCGATCTCGGCAGTGGCCGCGGCCGCGGCCGCGGTGCTGCTCGCGGTTGACAGCGAGGCACGCGGGGCACGGGAAACGGAACTTGCAGAGCTCGATGTCGCACCGCCGACCGACGACAAGCGCTTCTTGGCGTCCGCGACGGCGCCGCTCGACGTACCGGCGGGCCTCGAAGCGACTGTCCGGCTCACGCCGGTGGCGCTGGTGCCAGCGGTGGAGCTCCTGGGCGCGGCTGAGGTGCTTCTCGCGGTGCCCGTACTGCTACTGCTAGCCGTGACGGGTTTGCGAGCTGCGGCCGCAGTTCCCGCTGTCTTGGAGGATGGGGAGACTGGGGCGGTCGAGGTGCGGCGACCAGCGCTGGAAGAACTGGTCGTAGGGCGTTTCTTGGACTCGTCCTCTGAGACAGACGGGCGTGACCGATGAGACGCAGTCGTCGATGCCGTGCCGGGTCGCTTCACCGTGGAGGTAGTTCCCGTAGCAGGTCTGGTTGGAGCCTTGCTCAACGTGCTCCCAGTAGTAGAGGTTTTGGAAGTCGAGCTGGTGGTAGCAGGTTTCGTCGTGGAGCTGTATGATGTGCCTGGACGTCGAAGACCACTGGTGGTTGTGGTGCTGCTGGTTGGTCGCTTCGCCGCAGTCGTGCTCGAAGATGTTTTCTTCGCAGCGGGCGACGAAGGGGATGCGGCTTCTGCCTGCGGGGCAACATTAGGAGTGTCGGTGTCGGACATGATGCAATCGATTGGTCGTTTTGTCTGGCGGCAGAGGCGCGAATGGCTCGGTAGGGAGAAAGGGAGGCGTCGCAATCAATGTACCCAGCTGCAAAAATCCAGGGAGAATGTCAGCGCTTGGTTGGACACCCAAGGTAAGGTGCACAGTAGTGGCGGCTACAACGTTGGTCAAGCTGGGCTGGATGTCTGGGGTTTGGGAAGGCGCGTTACTCACGGTGGTATTATGAAATTTGACCCTGGCTGTAGGCACCCGTCAGAAAAACACGAAAACCCGACTGGATGGTCCCGAGTAGGCGTCGCGTTGAACTGGATATCGGATTGAGTTCGAGCTTTGCGGTGGTACAGGCAAAGCGTTTGCTGATTTCAGGATGGCAACAAACGAAAAACAAGAGACTCAACAGTCTGTCGGCTTGCTGTATGTACACCTAGCTATCTTTAAGTGTGTGAAACAAAAACTGCCAGATTTCCTTCCCGCCCCGAAATTCGGATGGACAGGGGAGGCTTGTCGATTTCAGACGGGATCAAGCAGAGCAAGCACCAATGCACGCAATGTAGAGACCAAAGAAAAAAATAATATCAGAATTGGGTTCAAGAGATGGCGAGGAGAGTGAACCAAAAAAAAATTTGACAGGACGAGAAAAAAAAAACAGTCCCCTGAGGTTTTTCGTCGTCTCTCGGTTCGGCAGCTAAGCTCGCTCCAAGCTAAGAAGCAGTAGACCAGGGGTTTAGCAGCAATCCAATCTCGTTGTACAAATGCGCGTTACTCTAGTCTCTCTCAAGCGGCTGGTTGCACTCCACCAGCGCTACAAGATGGTGTGGTTGTACTTTCTACTTTACGTAGTATTCGGCTATAGGCCCGTAGTATGCTGTAATCAAGGGCCCACATGTTTGTCATGGCTCAGTGACAATGATCGATCTCCAAAGAACGTTCTAATGTACTGTATCTATCCGTAAGTCATCCATGGCAAAAGAGGAAAAGGGATCAAGCCTGTAGATAGCTACCTACCTAGCCACCTCAGGTACCTATCACTAGGCAATTCAACGACTTCAACTAGCCTACGACGTACTACCATAGAATTAGCAAAGCCTCCTATTCTCCGCAGCCTCAACTAGACCTAGACCTAGCCACCATCTATCTCCTCTCCATCCCGTTTCGTGGACAATTCGTTTCAATTGACTTCTCAGGTTGTGGTTGGGTGCCCATGCCGATCAATCTCGCCAATCAGCGCCAACCACATCTACCAGGGTTATACCTACGCCGTCACCCGCTGTCAATCAGTCTACGCGGTGGCATACCAGTTACCAACCTACTGTAATATGCCCCTGTCCGCAACGGTAGTGAACTTTCCACAAGCTCAACGGAAGAAAGGACTACTGAACGAGTAGACCCTTGGATTTGATGAAACTTCAGCCATTTTTTTAGACGGTTTGTCTTTCTCCACGTACACCCCGAGCGAGACAAATTTCTCGCAGTTCTTTATGCCCTTGGATTTGATGAAACTTCAGCCATTTTTTTAGACGGTTTGTCTTTCTCCACGTACACCCCGAGCGAGACAAATTTCTCGCAGTTCTTTATGCCCTTGGCATCTTTTCTCATTTGATTAGGTTCGTGCAAGATAGAACGATCAAACGCTGCTGCAGGTCAGTTGAGCACCCGTTCCATGCTATATCGTGTTGCCCCACTTGACAGCGGTGCGTATCCATCCAATGGCCCAAAGATATGTTGCTTTTCTTCCCACATTGGACGAGACATGAGACGTCCAATTAAAGGTTCCCCGCTAGGTCAGGTCCCTGTGAACGTGCGCGCGCAGCCTGTGACCAGTTCAAAAAAAGAAGTCAAAGCGGAAAGGAAACAGAACACATCACCGGCGAGTTCATCTAGACCTAGCAATGAAAAGCCTTAAAAAAAATAAAAATAAAAAAAATAAAAAAAGAGTTCAATAGGTGCCCATTGTCATGCAGGCGATGCAACATGCCCAACATTTTATGTAAGGTACCCAAGCAAACCAAGGTATCTAGGTACGGATGCCCGACAAAGACACATTAGAGAGGTTGGTTGCAACACAACGTGGCAAGGTGTTGTTGGCTTGGATTTATTTCCGAATCAGATCTCTTTGCTGGCGAATACCCCAGTGCAATGCAACAAGCACCCTGTTTCAGGGACTGCGGTACTCCAGACTACCGGTAAGAAATAAATTCAGGAAACGCAAAAGTAAATTTGGCATAAAAGGTTCGATGAAGTGGGTATCATGAGAGACAGAGAAAGAGAAGAAGAAGAAAAAAAGAAGAAAAAAAAAAAACACACACACACACACACACACACAACGCCAATTGTACTAGCCAGTTCAAACAGAAACCCTTGCTCCTTAATCAAGCAAGCCATTTAGGCAACCGACTGACAGAGTAACCCCTTGCTTGGTAGGCCTTCCTTGCTCTGTGAACCAGGATATCCCTCCACCTCCGGACGTGATCCGGCGCCCAGCCGAGCTCGTGCGCAACGGCATCGACATTGAACCGGGGGTTCTTCACAACGTGTTCGAGAATCACCTTCTTCTCCTCCTCGCTGGGCTCACCCTGCTCATCCAATACAGGGGGCCTAGCATCGAGCCGGCGCGCGGTAGGCTTTTCCTCCGTTTTAAGTGCCTTGGCGACCGCTATCGGTTGTCTTGAAACCCCGTACCCCTCATCCGCAAGACCAAAGGCTCGCATGCTCGCCTGCATCTTGCGCCTGCGGTGTTCCCATAGCGGGTCGGGCCCGAGATTCTGCGTCGACCGGCAGAAGGCCATGTACTGGTCGTCGTTGGTAGCGTATCGAGCCTGTGCCTCCATCCGCCTGCTCCCCTTTATGGCCGCATCGTGGCTCGCCGCCTCCCTCCGGACCTCAGCTTCCGCCTCCTGGCACTCTTGTTCCACGCGCTCAGTCTCGGCAATCACTTCGAACTTGGCTTGGGATTCGGCCAAACCCCCCCTCCCCTCTTGTAGTTGTTTGAGGTAATCGAGGAGGACCTCTCGTGATATCTGCGCACGAACATCCTTCATGCCAGCATCGCGTGCCGGAGTCACCCGTCTCACTACCGTGTCCGTCAGGGCATTGAGCCATCCTATGACGTGGTTTGCAATCGCCACCGTCGTTGGGGACATGTACGAGCACCGGCGAGTCCTGAGCACCAAGTCGGTACTCATCCCGGCCACGACAAACACCTCCCGCAGTAGAACAATTCCATCAGGAACGATACTCTTGGTCACTTCGTCAGCCAGAGCCCTGGCATTTCTGTGTCGGGGCAAAGATTCGCAAAGATCTGTAACCATGATATTTATCGCTGCGATCCGAAGCTCGAGGCGCTTGGCATTTTGTCGTAGGTACTCATCTTGCTTCGCAACGTCTGGGTAGATTGGGGCCTGTCCCAGTTGGCTGTATAGCTTCTTGAGATTGACAGCAAGCTTCTTGGTGCTGTCAAATTTTACGCCCGATTTCCAACTCGAGTGCCACCCGTCTCCGCCTCCAGCCCAAAATTCTTTACCCATCTGCAGAAACGCTGTCTGCAGTGCACCGCAGTAGACTTTCACGTAGTGGCGATCCTGAGGATTTTCGGGACCAAACGGAAGTTCTATGGCTTCACATGCCGGCGTCTTGTCGCTCGGGCTTGGGCTTGCGCGTCCACCATCCACCGGTATTTCTTCCTCGGGGATATCGTCAGGCTCCTGTTCTTCATGTCGTTCGTGTACTTTGTTGTGATCAGATTGTTGGGCCTGCCCTCCATCTTCGCCATTATTATCTTGACTCCCGCCGGAACCACGCGCGCCTTTTCCAGAAAAGGCAGAAAACATGTGCTCGTGTTCCCTGACCGCCGACACCTCCTCGTCTTCCTCATCATCGTCAGGAACATCGTAGTTGTTGACCTCCACGGCCCGTGTCGGACGAGGTTCTCTGGAGGTCGACCGCTGCAGCGATGACCTGCGTTGTGTTGTATTGGCCTCGCTTATAGAGCTACCCGGCTGGCCATCTGTGCTCCCAAGCTCGGGGCTGTCTCTTTGAGCTGCCTCAGCTCCCTCGTCTGTAACCTTGCTACTCCTCGTCCGACGTCGCTTCCCTGCCCGCGCCGCCTGTGCAGCAGTCGGATTCCCCGCAGGCGGCTTATCCTCAATGAGTATCACCAAGCTCTCGTCGTTCGACCTCACCGACTTCGTAGGCCGGCCTCTTCGAGGCTTCTTTGCTGGCGGTGAGCTCAAGGGAGGGAACGTAAGGTCGGCCAGCGCCTCAGGCTCGATAGCCGCACGTTTGGCGCCTACGCGAATCTCATCTTCAAAAGACTCGGAATGGTCTGCAATGGTCTCGGAGCGGTTCAAGGCCACTCGCTTGCGCCGACTGGCGGCCTTGGGCGGCGGTGGCGGTTGTGGGTCGGTGCTGCTGGGCGCGTCTTGTCGCGTCGCTTCGTCAGAGGCGGCAGTTTTGGATCGAAGCCGCAGGCTGGCCCTGGATGGCATCGCGACCAACTTAAAAGCTTGAAAATGATCACGATCGAGTAACTGTCACCTGTTTGTCGAGCTGTGCTGCATGATCGGCACGCGGCTGTGAACTGTTTCCTTGTATGCGCAAGAGATGGACATGGGTCTGGCGGCTTTGGCATGCGCATTTGACCCACACAAGGTAGGTAGGTACCTCTGCGCTGGGAACCTATTCGCTGCTTCTAAGGTACTTAACACCTACCTACCATTCCGCCTCTTATATTTTATTTGCCAAGTTGAGGTAGATACTAATACTTGGAATAACATCTGACGGCCAAAAGTCGGAACCATATACTAGAACATGGTCAATGTCAGGGGGGAAATTGCCAAATGCGCATACCTGGGGTGATCTACATCGTGTGTTAAATAACCGATCGTGTGGTATTATAGCGCAGACCTTGAGCTGGGCCCAACCCCGCACCTGGCGCTTCCGTACGTTTGCGGTACAGGGCCATGTAGCAGGCTCATCCCATCAATTAGGTCTTCTAACTTCGGTTCATCCTTGACAACTTATTCAGATCAAGTACAAGTCTTTGATTTTTATTTTCATAGAATTTGAAGGCCACGCTATATATGAGCTCTGATATTTGGGTTTAGCTACTCAGCAGCTGTTCGCACTTTACAGACTAGGTCTAGTTCTAGGAATAGGCTGCTCTCCACTGCGACAGTAAGGATATTGAGCTTGCCCTGCTTTGTATAGGCAAAATGAGGATTATGAACTAGAATTAAAGATGGAAAGATTCTTACTGAGCTCCAAAAGACATTGAATAGATATTTTGCTTTCACGAGGACAATACATAGAACTTTATGGCGCAAACTTCATGTTCTGATGGTATGTGAACTTCTCCGGCCTCTCTGGGGAAATTATATACAATACATATAAAGAAAGAAGAAACACAACTCCTTGACACCTGCCATATCAACTTCCATAGAATGCCAACCCAGTTAGCCCCATTAACGACAAGCCCAGGCAGGAGGAGTCGAGGTGCAACCGAGGCCATCAGTGTAAGAGGGTTGAACCCTCTCGCGCTGATTGGACGTCGTGTCTGCTTTGGGCAGGTCATGCTGACGGGGTGGAGGCATCCCGAGACTAGAAGAAGGCCGCGTATATCACTCAGTTGCTCCCCCAGAACCATCTTCCTTTCTCATCCAGAATCAAGTCCCGGACGATATCTTTGTCTTTTACTGGTCTCGCTGGTATTTGCTCAAGCTTTTCTGCACCAATATCTCCCGCTCAAAATGTCCTCCCCCACTGTCTATGCAATCACTGGTGCCAACAAAGGTGAGATCAACTTTACCCCTGAATAACCCCCGCCTTGCTTCCTTCGCCATCGCCAGACTCTTTTTCCGCGTATGCTGGTGTAGGCCAAGGAAATCATACCATCGAATCCTTTGACGTCGATGACTTCCATGGACCAATCATCGAGATACTACCGGAATTTCTACTCCGGGTCCAATCTCAGCGGCCATTGCCTCATATCTAGTCCAGCCATCTAACTCCAACAAAACACAACTAATCTCTCTCGACTCTTTCCAACCTCCAACCAGCAGCTAACTCCCTATCTCCACAAAAAGGCATCGGTCGCGCCATAGTCGCACTGCTCCTCAACCGTCCCTCGACCATCATCCTCGCCCTGGTCCGCAACCCGACCGACCCTACCTCCAGCAGCCTGACCACGCTGGCCAAATCGCCCAGCAGCACCGTCCACGTCGTTCCCTTTGACGCCGACGCGGACGCCATCCCCCTCCCCTCGGGCGTCACCCACATCGACGTGGTGGTGGCCAACGCCGGCGCCTCGTCCGGCTACAAGCCGGTCCTCGAAAGCAGCCCAGAGGACCTCGTGTTCGACTTCACCATCAACGCCGTCGGGCCCCTGAGGCTCTTCAAGGCCGCCTGGCCGCTGCTGCAAAAGGCGGCCTCGCCCAGGTTCGTCCTTATGACGAGCTCCGTCGGCAGCATCGCGGGCCAGCAGCAGGAGAGCTTCCCCAGCACCGCGTACGGCATGTCCAAGGCCGCAGCCAACTGGTTGGTCGTCAAGATTGGCGTCGAGCACGGCCCGGAGGGGTTGAGCGTCATGGCATTACATCCTGGGTAAGGAGTGCTTGTCTTGTTGCATTTTCCTTGTCACTCTCTGTGTATAGTTCTCACCGACTGACGCTTAACAATACACGGAACAAAGCTGGGTCAAAACTCAGATGGGTCAAGGCATCGCCGACTCGATTGGCTTTGCAGAGCCCCCTACGACGACCGAGGACAGCGCTCGCGCCTGCGTCGAGCAGATGGACAAGCTGGAAAAGGCGAACTCGGGAAGGTATGTGACGCACACTGGCGAGGTTCTGCCTTGGTGAAACACGGCAGTTAGATTGGCAACTATCGTGCCCAGGTATAATATGTGATGAACAGACCTTTGGAGGTATGGCGTCTTGATTCGTTGAATGTGATGCACTCTTGAACAAGTGCAGCCTTCTGCTCAACAACAGTACAGGTATTGGCTTAGCTACCCTCAATATCACTGATTCAGTTATAGCCTGGGGATTCTTTGGATAGCAGCATCTTTGCCATCAACGTATCACTTCACGAAGGGGCTTGTTTCTCGCGAATACTAGCAAATGGTTGTGGACGAAAGAACAAGCAAACGCCTATATCCAGAACACCCACGTTGATGATTGAAAAATATGTATCGACACGCACCACCTCCCAACTCAACTCGACCGCCCCCCACGACCAGAGATCGCAGATAAGACAGGACGGCAGTGGATGCTGGGAGAGCAAATGGTCAAATTTCGCTGCGGTTTTAAGCCAGCCAATCCCATAAGCCCCCTCCCTCGCCTCCAGATGGTGTCGACGTCAACCCTCCCCGTTGGATTTCCTCTCTCAAGTTCTCTTGGAGAATCAGAAAGGAAAAAGGGACATAAAAATCAAGGTTGAACTGTTGATTTACCGCTCGGAATACAGAGCTGGATCAAGGATGAGTCTCGCCTTGTGCTCCACCCGGCCGTGCGGAAAGCATTGAAGAATGCTAAAAAAAAAGGCATCTCTATGTGTGTGGATTTGCAGAGCATTTCACATGTGAATTGGTATCAGTTAGTTGAAGTGGTGGTCCTGTGGGACCTGGGTTGGACGATGATTCATTTCACCATCTTCTAATCCAACATTGTTTTCCTCAATTATGAAAGCTTCTCATCACAGACCAAGTGCAATGTACTCAGCGCAAATCGATCAGGTCCAGGTCCTAGCTGTTCTCGAAAAACACGTTTTGTGTCTTGGTTGCAGTTCCAAAGTTGCCCCTATCTTCCATATCATCCAACGCACGATCAATCTCCATTATGTCTAGGATCTCTTCCTCGACGTCTCGATCGGCCGCTGCCTCTTGGTCATCAAGCGCATCAGCAGCGTCCTCGAGCTGGTCCACGAATCCCAGGCCAGCATCACGGGAGGGCCCGCGTGACGCCATCATGCTCTGCGTGAAAGTCGGCTCGTCATAGTCGAAAAGACCGGCCGCAAACGCGGGGATGCCCGGCTTCTTTTGCGGGGACCTCGTTGAGGCCGCACCAGTTTCTTCGTCACCGGTCGGCGGGCGCTTGCCAAACAGGCTACCTCGTCCCCTAGTGCTGTGGCCGCGGATACTCTGTGCCAGTGCAGCAGCACTGGGTGGCGCCGGAGCTCCGGGTTTGGGATGCGCCACGATTGCGGCCGGTGGTGCCACCTCTTGGGCAGGGCCAAGGATTCGTTTCCGAGCGCCGAGAAGCTTGGAGTTGAAGGACTCAGAAACATTGCCGTCACCCTCGCGAACAATGACGAGTCTGCTCTCTCCGCGTATCAATACCTCGACTGGCAAGGTGGACTTCGTGTCGTGCGACTGTCCGTTGATGCCTTCACCATCTCCAGGCTGCCGTTGCTGTTGTTGTGGTCGAGGTATTGTGGCTACACCGCAGCAACGCTCGCCAAGAAGACCTGCGTTGAGGTCCATCAGACGTACCATGCGGCTCTGGTGAGCTCCGCCGCTAAAAATGTTACCGCCGCCGCCAGCATTACGACGAGTTTGTGCGTCCCAGAACTTGCTCACAAACGGAATCACAACGACGACATGGTCAGCACCACCAACCCAAAGGACTGCGCTTTCGTCGCCGGTGCCCGATGTGGGGCGGCCTGGAAGCTGTATCACATCCACACCGCCATGAACCGCAGCAAGCTTCTCAGGACCACCACCAAGCGTGGTCATGAGGACCTCGCGCCTAGTGTGTGGTGTCATGGGAACGAGGTCGCCACTAGATTTTTGCGCGCCGGGATTCCGCAGTGGGCTAGTTCCCTCAAGATAGCCAGAGGCACTGAAGGTGGTCGTTGCCGTGCCTCTGATAGCAGCAGATGCTTTCCCAAAGAGTCCACCCGAAGATGTACCCGAAGGTCCTGTTCCGTCGATATCCCAGATGCCCCACTGGCCGTCCGCAAGGAGAGCAAGAACAGCCCTTCCGTGAGCAATCCAGCTTGCGGCGACAATCGGTTTCCTGGCGGTAGAAAGGCCAGTACCACGGATGAAAGGGGGATAAAGCGAAAGAAGCCAAGATCCTTGTGCAGGCAGTGGTCCCTCGGTCTCGTCCATAGGTATTGACGGAACTGCGTAGTCATAGATGCGCACGGCTTGTGGCGAAGCCACGGTCAGCAATTGCGTTGTGTACGTTGGGTTGAAGGCTATCCCGGTGAGCGGGCTAGGTAGAAAATCGGTCTGAAATGGCTCTGCCGGTCTCTCAGAACCTCCTCGTTTGTGGCCCACCGTCACGTCCCATAGCCTTAATACTCCAGTCGCCTGTCTGGAGTGAGCTGCGACAATGACACGCGCCGTTGAACTTGAAGAGCTTCCGGTGGTCTTGCTTCTCCCCGCCAATGATGGATTTTGTTCTTTTGCCAGAGTGATAGCCAAAGCATCGCTGTATTGTGCCTGACCACCAAGCGACGATATTGTCTCCCCCCAGAAACCCCGACCGGCAACACCCGACATGAGATCCCGCTTGAGCTCTGGGCGAGCTTTGCTCTCATGTGAAGGTGGCGTGAGAGGAATCGTAACGACAAACACCTCCGCGGTAAGACATGTAACCGCAAAGACCATCTTGTGCTTGAGAAGCTCTACTCCGCTCCATGAGGCATCCTCCGCGGTGCAATGAGGCGTCGGCAGCACGGCGATGTGACGCACGGCAGAGCCAAAGGCCAAATCAAGGGTCTGCACGGTGTCGACAGAGGGGGATATTTCGGTAGGGTCGGCATCCTCAAACTCCGGCCTGTCCTCAAAAGGCTTCGCCGGGGCGGGAGTATCGTCGTCGCTGAGATCTATGATCATAACTGAGTCGTCGGCCGAGGCACCGCCATTTCGGTTATCTTTCTTCTCGCCCGAGTCTTTCTTTGGCGCTTTGAGTCGCCTCCCTCCACGCCAGACTATCGTGAGACCATTTTCATGGCCATGGAGGAGGATTGTTGCTCCCTGGGGTGAGAGGACCGGGTATGTCTTGACGTCATGCGCCCGACGGTTGAGGTTGTATCTGGAGACAAGGCGCAGATTAGACTCTGAGTTGGCCAGCACGAGAGGACATCGGTATCACCGTACGTATACTGGGTATTTTGGGCGGTGCGTCGCACCCGAGGAGCTGACTGCGCTGCCATTGCGCTAAGAAATGTAGATGGATTTATGGCGGAAGGGCGAGGAATCAGGCAGGCTTGACGGCGCGATTGACCGTGTGAGCTCCTCAGCTCAGCCGCATGCCCAGGTCTTTGAGGCTATGTTCGTATTGTATCGTGAATCGCAATTGTGGTACGATCTGTGAACAAGCTTGACGGCTTTGACGTTGGCGGGCCGTTTGACAGCAGTTTGGAACGCGCTTTGCATCCGCGATGGAGACGCGACTGGTCCGTGCTCACATTCTTCTGTAATTCTCACAGTCACGTGAGCCAGGCGTCTCTTCACGTGACTTACCCATGTTCCGGGACATGCTGTCACTGCCCGTCTGTCTCTTGTGTACCTTGTTCCTTATTCGTCCAACATTTTGAGGTAGTGTGTCATGGCAGATTATGCAAAGAAACATATCCCCATACCTACCTAAGGTAGGTAGGTATACAACCAGGTCATTACCAAGGTATCCGGTATTCATTCACACGTGCAAGAACTATAACTTTTACAAAGTGGAAGAAAGTACACGGACAAATAAGTTGCAGGATTGTCTGTTATCAACACCAAGGCAGTCAGTCGTTCATACTGGGATGCTTTGCGCCTGTTGACCTGTGGCGCCGTTTAGGATTGTAAGATCCGCGCCGATAGTGCGACGCGACGACACTACGTGCCTCAAGCCTCTTGGATTGAAGTGAAGTCCTGGCGTTATCGGGAAGGCGCCAAGCCCTCTCGCGGACCAGTCATCCGTTAGCGCAGCTATGAGACATACACCCAAACACAACAGATTTTCACCCCTCTTCCTTTTTGCATTACCGGTAGAGAGCCGATTGTCGTCTACCGTACTGCTTAAATTGGGCCGGTACAGAGCCCAAAGAAAACAGGTATGATGCGTACCTACCTAGGTGATACGAATCACATCACACGTCAGCCGTCAGTCTGGCTTAGGTAGACCCGGTATTAATTGTGAAAAAAAAGTGCGCATTTGGCACAAACGTCCGTCCGATCTTTTTGCAGGGGGAAACGACAAATGTGCACCTAATGTGACGGGTCAGACATGTTCATTGTGGGTCTCCTGCCCAAAATAACAGCAGCACCTGGCTACTGTCTGACAGTCCGAGGACAGCCGTCAAAGCCATTTCAATGTGTAGATAGGTACAGTACGTTGATCGCTGCCGAGCCATTTGATTCCTTGGAGAATATCCTGATGGTGTCACGCTTTCATGTTTCTTGTTTCAAATTAAACGGCCGCCAAACGCCAACACAGCAAAGCAGCCGGCACCCCCCTTGCATCTGCATGCAGAGCAATCCGAATTTCCCTCAACTCAAAACCCGGACAAAATGTCAGCCACAATACTGTAAATTTGATTTATTTGTAGCTCGAGTCCAAATTCTTTTTTGTTCAAAAGACGTTTCTGCTGAAGGACTCGAGGCCACCAAGACGACAAATCAAGCTTGGGCCTTGGCCAAGATCCAATATTGACTCCCACAAGAAGAAAATGGCAACTCATTAATGAAGCTCAGGCGGTGCATGACAAGGAAAAAGGGGTAAGGGTTTGGTAGTGACGCATTTGCCCCCATCTTCCGGTTTGCACTGCCATCCCATAAATCCCACATTCGCTGGGCTTCGGTGGGACTTTTTCCTGGGGTTGGATATTAGTGGTTTAACTGTAATAGTAATTGCTACTTGTATGTTCCTAGTCAGTCTCTGACCAAGGACGGATTTGAGTGTTTGCTCGCTTGATTGTAGCTGCGCAAGGTGTAACATTGTTTGCCCTTCTTGGCGGACTGCCCGGCTGTAGAGCAAACCCAGACCACCAAGACAACCTGGAAGCCCCTGAAAGATCGGCTCGTGTTCCTGACAGACCCTTGGAGCAGGGGTACCCACAGATTGAGATCCGTACCTGGCAGAAGCACCAATCAGCAAGATGCAAGCGGGCGGACGCTGTCGATCACCTTAGTTGATTGGTTCAGCCATCACACTGCCCCATGGCGCTAGGCTATTTCAAGTCGGCAGCTTGACCAAGTTTGGTAGAAATAGCAAAGGTAGCCACAGATTGCCTACATGTACCATTTCGCATTTTCTTTGCGGCAGCGAAACATGTAGCACAATCAAAAGAAACTCCAAGAGTAAGAGCCCAGGGAATGCCAGAAGGTGTGGATTACCGATTGACCCGCTTGACCCCATCGATGCAATTTCCCGCACTTCGGGTGTGTGGCCCAAAGAACTCCTGATCCAAGTCTGCCCACGGCAAGTCAGCAGCAAAGGCAGCTAAGGTTAGAAACGCACGGTACGCTTGCTCCCTCCCTCTTTCCTCTCACTTTTTCACTCTTTCAACAAAAACAAGCCCATTCCCTACCCACGCACAGTCACTCGTTATCGAAGCCCTTTTCCGCTCCTTTTGTGATTCTTCTCGTTTCTTACCGCTGTCACTCTCTGCTCCCTTTTTTCAATTTCAGATTTCAACAAGAGGGAGGTGTTAATTTCTGTCGACTAAGGACGTGGAATTCGGTTTTCAATGTCTAGCCACTGAACGAGTCTCCACAAAGGGAGCGAGCAACAATCATCGAACGACCGGTCGACCCGAGTTTTCTCAACCTCGAACGGCATCGAAAACCGTCGGTAATAAACACGCTCGACAATCGAACGTGTTGACAAGGCATCTCATTGATCAACAACCATCTTTGTCCTTGGTCCCGTACCACCTTTTTTTTTGTTGATTTCTTTGATCAAGTTGGGGTGAATTGCCTTCCGGATACAACTCGATTGTCTGACGCAGCCAGGCCACGACCCCAACGCGAAGACTTTTGACAAAGATAACCTTAACCGAGAAGAATCGTCGTGTCTCTTCAACCCACAAACTTTTTTTTTTCTTTCTAATTTTCATATACGGATCTCAACAACAAACAACTCTGAATCGCAACCGAAACAACCTGCAAATCCCATCGATCGGACAAAATGAAATCCTTCATCATCGCCTCTGGAGCAGCACTGCTGTGCGCTGTGTCGGGTACAGCAATTGGGACACCAGTATTGGAAGCTCGTGCTGCTACGTCGTCAACGTCAACGTCGTCAGCATGGGCAGTAGAGAGGCCCTCTGAGAGGCCTGTCGCCAATGACCCCCGTGTGCAGGGTTGCTTCTCATCCGCTGGAGACCTCACATTTATCCAGACTGTCGAGTTCAACTCAAGAGACTCATGCCCCAAGGCTATTTGTATGAACAAGCTGGGGAAGAACGTCGGTGGAACGATCCGGGGAAATGAATGTTGGTGTGGTGACAAATACCCGCCAAAGTCATCACTCGTCGATGACAAGGAGTGCGACGCTGCCTGCACGGGCTATGGCCAAGAAGCTTGTACGTGAATTCGTCGTGAGCAGAGTGGAATCCGAACTAGGCTAACTAGAATGATAATTTGCAGGTGGAGGAGACAAGGTCTGGACTATTTACAACACGGGCAGGCAGGCCTACGGAGTTGACTCTATGCCCGACGAAACCAAGAACAACACACAAACAACAGATGCGCCCAAGGCCGTCGCTACCAGTGCTACTCCGTCTTCGACTCCCTCAACAGCTCCGCAAAGCAGCGGCGGGAGCAACACGGCAGGCATTGCTGCAGGTGTAGTTGTTGGCGTTGTTGCCCTGGCGGCCATTGCTGGCGGTGCTTGGTTCCTCTACCGCAAGCGTCGTAACCAGGCCCTCGAGGAGGAGCATCGCCGCAACGCTGCTGTGAATGCTTTCATCCACGGCAACAAGCCGCCGAGCAGCAGCGGAGGCGTCTCTCTCACAGACTCGAGAATGGATCCTCAGATGGCGCAAAGGAGGATGAGCGACGGCAGCATCGCAGACAACCAAGACTACTCGAGGAGAATCCTTCGGGTAAGCTCATTTGGTCCCCTCCACAAAACCCATATAATGACACGATCAAGTTTACTAACTAAATCGCAGGTCACCAACGCTTGAAATGTTTTCCGATCACGAAGAACGACAAAGTGTACTTTATTGACCATCGGGCATATTCGGCGTTTCACACCTGCTACTATTGAGTTTGGCGGAAGCATTTCTCCAGGAAGAATTTGACGGTGTTGCAACTCCCAAAAAAAGGTCCGACGGAGACATCAAGTCGGGTTGATCACAACCAACTGATGAACATATCGGTCGCACAAAATTTACTCGGCATGGCGGCATGCAATACATTCATTTGATTACTTTAACTTTCACCACCGGGCGACAGTTTGAACTCGACTTCCAACTTCGGCCACGTTTATTTCCAGCCTTTTGATATCCAATCTCGACATCTACCAGCAACTTCCTGTGTTTCTCTTTTCTTATTTCCTTTCCCCCAATCTTTGCCCTATCATAATCCAAAGTGCTTGGGTGCATGAACAAAGGGTGGTCAGTTTCTGTGTTCTCTCTTAGATGGCGTTTCCTCGGGGGTTCATTGGTGCGGCGCTTGCGTCAAGCAGAGTCGCGATGAAGCGATTCTTGCATCCCGGTGTTGTGGGGATTGTTTGTCCCTCTGTGATGCGCGCGTGCCAAGTCGGTTGCCTTGGTCGCATCTGTGGACGGGAGGAAGGCATCTGTGTATATGTAACCTATTACTCTCGTCAGTGTGAAGGTGTGGCTCCACATCATGATTCTATTACAGCCTTTCAGTGGTGGATTGGGACTTGGTGGAAGGACTCATGTCTGGTAGCGCTCGCCCTCGACTTGTAACCCGATCTCAGAACCCGGGAACGGCGAGCTGGTTGCCAAGGTGGTTGTTGTAGTTATTTCTCAGCAGCGACATAATCAAAGGGTATAGACATACGTACAACTGGTTCGCCAATGTGCTTGATGTGGCGTCGCGTGCAGCATTAATCATGTTTTGATGAGTTGACCTGAGTTGAGCGGCCTGGCCTGTCGAAACGCCTTACCGAACCGCGGTGAAAGATTCACGAGGCAACGTCCCCTTCATGGGTGACCCGACTGGATACGGGGCTACTACATCAACTACATCAATCGCTACACGGCCCTCCACGATCCAGACCCTGTCCACCCGCACCGTGATTAGGGGCAGCATGTTGCCGACACCAGGTGAGATCCACGTGTCGCTCGGCGTCTTGAAGACATGGGTGCACGCAGCATCAGCCATGGAGGCCTCCTCGGCCAGCGCCAGGGTTCCCGGCTCCGAGCCCGGGTGCGGCAGCCAGGTTGTCCCATCCGAGTCGCAAGTCTCACCGGAGATTTGGCTCGAGAGCGGGTAGAAGGTGATGGCGGTCGGGCCGAGCGCCGTCGGGCCGGTCGATGGCCTGCGGGTTATAAAGGTCGCGAGCGTTTCCGTCTCGGACAGCGCCGACATTGACCACAGCAGCTTGCCCGACGTGGAGCCGTTGACGCGCAGGATGCCCTCCTGGCTCGAGAAGTTATGACTCGGCGCGCCCGGGAAGGAGCCGGAGAGAAGCTCCTCGTTGTTGCCCACCACCCAGCGCCGGAGCACGACGTCGCCGTGGGCGAGGGACGGGACGCCCGCGTCTGGGCCCACCAGCATCCGTGTGCTTGACGTTCGCTGCCAGATGTGCTGGGTGAAGTTGCCCACCAAGAGCTCTGGCGCGCGTGCGTGGGAGGCTGGCCCGGTGGGCGTCACGGCCACGGCGAACTGCTCGTACGGGTCATCCTTCCGGTGGCAGAACAGCACCGCTAGCTTCCCCCAGCGGACTTGGGATATTCTGTGCCGCCCTCGCCATGAGTATAGCACTGGTTCTTGGTCGGTGGTTGGTAGTTCGATGACCAGGCCCCGTCCTGAAACGGAGGGCAGTGCGGCGTCGGTGGTTTCTCTCCCTTCAGATGATACGTCGACGTTACTCCCGTAGTAAAACATCTCTGCTGCGACGGTCATGGGCACCAGATCCGCAGACCCGGCGAACTGATCTGGTGAATCGGCCAACAGCGACAGCAGCTGCCGGTCGTCTCTCCACTTGAGCGTCTCAACCTCGTTCAGCAGGGTCTCCTGAGGCAGCCGGTCTACCCTCTCCCCTACGATCCGCTCACCCCAAGCGAATAATGTGTGATCCAAGGGTTGCGCCCTCAAGATCTCCTCCTGCAGCCTCCTAAACGCACTTCTCCCGCCCTCCCCGTACATCAGCGGCATGTTCACGCCGAACAAGCCCAAAAGACAGTACGCCACGTCCTCGGCCCTGCTCGTCCTCCTCCCAGCCGCCCAGCTCATCCTCCTCGACACGCTCACCGCAGCAACCTCGTCCCTCCCAGCCAGTACCCCCTCATCGATCCCCGTCAGGGCCGAGACGATGCCGGCCAACGCACGCCTGGTCCCGAGCACCTCCCACCCGGTGCTGTAAAAGACGACATCCCTGCTGGCGAGCAGCTCCATCAGCGTCCAGCCCCTGGCGAACCAGCGGCTCGTGCGCAGGGCCGACTCGAGGCTGGCGCCGAGGACGGGCTGGGCGATGTCGTCGAGGTGGGCGTAGCACCTGGCCGCGCCGGCGAAGACGGCCCAGGCCTCGTTGACGGCCTCGGAGGCCTCGGCGGGCGACGAGGCGTCGACGCAGACCGAGTCGACAAACACCCACTCGAGCCCGTCCGAGATGGCCTGCACGCGCGCCCGCTTGATCTTGAAGTAGGCGGCGCGCGCCTTGAGCGTCGCGCGCGGCAGCGTCGCCCACTGCCGGAACGAGATCTCCTCGGCCCCGTGCAGGTGCGACAGCGCCGCGTAGGGTGGTGGGCGCGACGAGGATGGGAATGGCGTCACGTCGCCCGTGCGGACGTTGAGGAGGCGCATGATTTGTTGTTGTTTTATTTTTCCAACTGCTCGGTGTTTATTTTTCGCTTTGCCATCCGCATGATATATATGTACCGCTCAGAGAGCTTGTACTTATTTGTATGTTTGAGACTATCGCACCCTTGTCCCTCTCAAATCCGATCTTCTTTTCCAAAGACATGCAGACGCAGTCGTAGAAAAGTCCAATTACGTGTGCCATTCGATATCCTTTTGCTCATGGTGTGCAATGAATGATCACTAAGTGGGGTTCGTCGACGTTCTGGCTTACTGCCCAACCAATGGCTTTATGGAGAAGCGTCGCTGGGCCTTTCTCCAGATCTACCAATTTTCAGCAGTTGGTTTTTATCCCTAGAACTATAGTGATTATGTATCAGTCCTGTTTATAGTTTGAGTGGAGCGATATACATATGCAAGTTCAAGAAATGCGCGGTTTACGGCCCAAATTCCATTATAATATCCTAGCTTTATAATTAGACTAAACCTAGTGGACGATGAATATGTGCTGATCTATCAGGTGCATTTAATCAACCAATATATATTTTGAATGCGTAGTATGCTATCTATTTATATGCAATACGTACAAGGCTTGATGCGTTTAGCCAGTCTTTTCGGCTTGATATGTACAATCGTTACAAATTTAACGTTTCGCTACATCAGCAAATTTGTTAATACAGCTTGTCTATGTATAAGCCAATATGGCTGCATAAAAAGATAAGAGCAAAAATGCCCCTTATCTTGGTAAGAACGTATTTCGCTCCAAGGGGAGTATTCAAGGTCAGATCTCAGGGCGGACCCGTTGTCTGCGGCCACCACTGCTCGACACCCTCCCAGAGCAAGTATGAAGCCTCGACCGGTTGTTCCTCAGGCGCCGTACGGGGTACTTGGAGCCTCTGGCTTCGGTCAAAAGTCTGCGCCGGGATGTCGAGGAAGGCCGCAGACGACGCATCATCGAGCCATGGGTTCCAGTCGCCCGCAGGTACGCCAGACCAAATTCCCGCGTCATCTTGAATGGCCAAGTCGTGGAACCCCTGGCATGGCAGTTGATGTTGTGTTTGTTGAACGTTTGATGGGACCGTGATGGACTGTTGTGGCACCTGTGACGTCTGTGGAGAGTTGGGCATCGGCAGCTGCTGCCTCATCATACCCATCGCGAACCCCAGAGACGTATCGTCGTTCTCGGCCAGCGCTCCCAGCAGACCTTCGTACATGCACCACCCGAAGCTGGACGCAGGCGACTGAGACCTCGCATCGGCAGCCCAGGCGTCGAACAAGTTGCCATTGCTGCTCACTTCCGGTCTCATGGCGGACAGGGCGAGGCTGGCTTGTTCGAAGTTATCCACCAACCGCTGTCGATGGTGTTCCGGCAAGAGGGTGGCGGGTAGGAAACCAGCTGACCAGCCCAACTGCGGTGCACTAGCGATTGTGGATACCACGCAGCTGATCTGGTGCATCTGTGTCCATATTGTAGAGGGAAGACAGACATAAAAGGACGGCGCTATGGAATAGAAAATGTCGCTAAATGCCGAAATCGCCTGGATGCACCGCAGCTGAAGTTCGGCCTGCGGCCTTGTCTTGGATATCAAAACTCGTTTTCTGCCGGGAGCTGAGCCGTCGGGTATGCTCAACCTGTAAAGTAATATCTCGACGGTGTGTAAGTGAGCTCTGAAGAAGTCTGTCATGAGAGATGAAGGGGGACGATTAGTACAATGATTGATGTGGACGAGATTTCCACAAGAACAAATACACGGAAATGGTTCAGAGGAGTGTTAAAAAAAAAGATGACGACTGACTTGAACACTGCAATGCTTGGGGCAAACGGCTGATGAAGTCGCCAAACAGCATCTCAGCATTCTCGGCATCAATAAATGGCTGGCTAGTTGAGCACTGCTCAAGATCACCGCAAGGGGCAGTCATCTTCTCGGCAACGTGCACAAGTCTGGCCAAGGCGGCGACAAGACACGCGTCTGCGTCTGCTTCTTGACCTTCAAGTACAGTGCAAGCTTGCTCAAGCTGCTGGGACCATTGCATGTTCTGGTACATTACCGTGCAAGGTCTCGTCAGCTGCCCAACGACACTAACAATGAAGTAGCAGCGTGCCAAGCCCCGGCATTCTTCGACATAGCTTTCCCACGTACGCTCTTGTGCCAGCTTGACGGGTTCTAGTTCGTCCCTGGTCATGGCAGGGTTGACTTGGGCAGAAGGAGGTGTCAAGCCATGCTGCACCTCTGCCGCCAGGGTCACCGTAGATCGAAGAACGATTCCGAGCAGACAGCCGTTTTGTTTCATTCCATGGGACCTGGCCATATTAAACGAGTTTGTTAGTAAGGTGAGAAAAGAACTTTGACATGGTTTCTTTATTGGCAGAGAGGAGCCAGCGAAGTCAGGGGGTTAAAGGAGTAAGCTTATCGTACCAAGCCAGGAAGCAATTAATACCCTCTAAAAGCTTAAAAGTTCTTTTCTCCGGTTGTTGTATATTCTCCATGATTACGTCGACGCAACAGCTCGCAATACGCTCCTGCTGTGCATGGTCGTTGAAGCTTCCTGCCATAAGAATAGCCATGAAAAGCACTTCATTATCTCGACGAAGACTCGCAGCCTCTGTATGTCCCACTAGCATCGGACAGTGCTGTTCCTGATACCTCCTGTAGAATGCCACGAGATTGTCGGCGTCTGCCGCCACGCTCGGGTTCTGTGCAAAGAAGGCATCTATGGGACCAGATGCCGACGCAGCTTCTTTTTGCCGAGGCTGGCGAGAAGCTGGTTCGTTCAACGGTTGGTGTGATGCTGGTGATGACGGCGACGAAATGTCACTAACTTGCCTTTCCGCATGACTAGTTGTGCTGACGCCAAAGCCGGGACGTCTTGATGAGTTAGATTCATCACGGAGCCGGGACGTGTTGGATGGCGAGGCAGAAGGCTGTCTTGACCGCGGCTTCTTGACTGGTCCTAGACCTCCACCCGGGGCGCTGAAATAAGATCAATTATCAGGTCTGTTTTTAAACTGCTGGGTGAGGTTATCCGCAAAGGAGACTTGATGACCCGGTGACTTGCAAATACTTACCCTAATAATTCTGCAGATTGCTTCTTTTTCCTTGTTGATTTTGACTTGGCAAAGCACTCCTTGTTCATTCGTTGGCAGCTAGAGGGCACATATCAAGACTGTCAGATTTTGGTATGGGCTTTTCATGGTGGTTACACAGTGATGACCCCAGGGCTTCCCCTCTCAGCAATGCATGCAGCCTTTCCCCCTCAAGAATTGGCGCTTACCGTTCACACTTGGTGGCGCCATCGGGTGTGATGCACTTGGCCTTTGCGACGGAGCAGTTTGCGCAGGCTCGATGGCCTCCAGGCGGAACAAATTTCAGTGTTTGAGGGGAGGAGCCGTGGCTGGCCATGTCGGAGCTATATCGGGTCGTCGGCTGTTGTACTGGTACTGAGCTCAGATCGAGCCTGCGGGTCGCGTCCTTTTGACACCCCAAAGTCGTCGGATCAAGTCGAAAGACACCGTCAAGGCCAAGTAGTGACTTGTTCCGACTCTTCTCTTTTCTTGCCACAACCGGCATCTTTGTTTCTTCTCTGGTCATTTCCCAAGTGGGAGTTTTATGTAAAAAAAAAGTATATATGAAAATAGCTAATTGCTTACAGTACCAAGCAAGTCGGCAACAGGCAGCATAGGCAGCACAGGCAGACAAAGTCGGATATAAGCAACCAGAGATGGAGAAAAAAAGAGCTTTCCAAGGATTAACACGGCTGGATCCTTCAAACACCCCCACTACCGTTTTCGACAGGGCTGTCTTTCAACGACTTTTTGAGCACGCCCCTGTGGGGTGGGAAATGAATACCCAAAGCACAAATGAGAGGAAATAGTAGTAATTGATGAATAATTAGATAGGGGGGGTGAATGTTCTCCACGATGATATGGATCAAAATAAATGGATTATCTTCGTGATTCAGACCAAAAAAAGAGAAGAGAAAAAAAAAGGAATCGGCCTTTGACTGTCAAGGATCTAGGCCGCTTAGCCTACCAGACTTGCAGAGTTAGACAGACATCAATACGCAAGGTACTGTATGCAACTGGACGAACACCCTGCTTTGCCTACTTGGTAAGGTGCCAAGGGTGCCTTAACCTACTGCAGTTCTAGGTCTAGCAACGAGTCGACCCGCACACGGCACCGAATTCTCAAATCCACTCCTGGCAACGTGCACCCACTCCGGGGGCGACGGAAGGCCCCTCGACTGTATGCAGGGTTGGATGAATCATGAAATGGAGTAGGAATCGGCCAATTACCCGATTCGGAATTCTTATCGGGGTAGCATGCCGCGAGCCTCGCCTCGACTTCTTGACCTTGCAAGGTGAAGAGAAAGGGGGTAAAAAAAAGTCTAGAGGGAAATAAAGAAAGAAATGATGAATTTGACTGTGTCTATGCGTGGTTAATTTAAAAATTGAACAGATTGTGCAGGCAGACTGTAAAGTACGTGGTAAATGTCATTGACAGGGGGGAAAGAATAAACATGGGATCATATCATGGAGTTCGCTATAGGAAGTTTGGATAAGTTAAGGTACGGTAAGGTGAGACGGGTAAGGTACAGTACCTAACGACCTTACCTACAAAAGTAAGTGGTATTGATCCAAGGTAAAAAGGTAAAACTAACCCCAGCAAGGTGAGAGAGCGTGAAAATGGTCAATTTCGATCAGGCAGCAGCTGAGAGGTGACGTCGTCTGGGTCGTCAAACGGCGCGCCATGTCGGATATAGCTCGGGAGGTCCCTGTTCAATCTTGATTTTGTCTTTGCTGTGATTTCATAGGGATTGTTTTGATGGTACATATTAACATCGTAACTTGATCGTGGAAAGCATGCAACTCGTCAGTGTCAGACGAAGCGCGCGAATCCAGGTGGCGCTTATGTTGGGGGGCGATCCTTGCGAATTGCAGTGGATGGTGGTGTGTGTGCGGGGATCTGTCTACTGTAGTGGTACAACAGGTGGGTGGACTGGAGTTGGATTTGAATTGGAGGTGAGCCCGGGAATAATATTTCATTCCAGACTCCATTAAAACCCGACGGTTTGGCTGAGGCCGTTTGTGGGTGGAGTTCAAGCCCCATAGGGCTTGTCTTGATTTGGCCACTGATCGTCAGTCAGCTGATATGGTTGACCACTGGCTATTACCCCAAGCAAGCTGCACTCTGTACATACTGTACTGTCGTGCTATAATGACCCCTGGATTTGGCCATTGACTTGTATGTTTTGGGTTGCCAAGGAGTATAAAGCAAAGCCCAAAAAGGTACCTTGATTTGCTGAATTTCTTACTGTAAATAGGACGACCGTACTCAGAGGGCGGCTTCTTCACAGAGATTCCACCTAATCAACTTACTCTAATTTTACTAGGTACGTAAGTAAGGAAGGTATTTACTATGACTTACAAGAAATTGGGCAGCAAACCCAAAGTTGTAATTCAGGCACAATGACCCTGGCCTATCAAATAAAAGAAAGCAGCACTCACTAGGTGCTCACACCCGACCCTACCTTATTTAACCCAAGGTTGTCGATCAAAAGGAGCAAATGCACTGCCCCCTCCAACTTTTGATCCCATGTCTGATATATCTGGTTATCTTATAATAGCAACGGGATTTGTTGAAAAAAAAGTCATTCTGCGTAGTAGACCCATCAAATCCCGAGTCATTAGAGAATCTTCAAAACATGTCTAGGGTCCACCAAGCCAGCCTGACCTAGCAGCAATCCAATGTCTCTTAGGGAATTTTGCCCTCTTGAGTGAATTAAATTTTCTCTTTTCTCTTGGAGCTTGAAGTATCTGCCCACTTGCACAGCCTACAATTACTTCGTAATACGCATATCTTTCTCCCCTTCCCTGTCATATAACCCGGCAAGCGCGGGACAAGCCGGTAAAGAAAAAAAACAGAGAGTGGAAAAAAAAGTATTATTTGCCATTCGAACAAAACACACGCCAGGGATAGCCTGGACATCCGTCTCAGCCCGGCCTACTGGGAGCGGGCCTGTACCTCCCAGAATGATGACCACATTGGATCCCCTATCCACTGCACTAGGGCGTCCGGCCCGTTCGGCCCTCGGTGGTTCTACCACCGTTTTGATTTGCTATGATCGGTCCCCAAAGCCCAAGGTTGGCACCTACTACTGTACACCCACTCCCCTCTTTTTTTTCTTCTCTTCAGCGTGGAGCTTCCCCTTTCAAAAAATAGGACCACTTAGTTTCCTTGACCTCTTCACCAGCCGGGTGATCCCAGGCGGGTTTCTCTTCTACTCGTCTTTGCCAAGTTCACTCACAAAAAAAATAAATAAAAAAAGGTATCGTGTCTCTATTATCACTGGCGCGGTAACCGAACCGGGGAAATCGAAAGCCGTCTTACAAATTCCAAAAAGGTAACAATGGGGTTTCCTACCCTCCCGCTCCCGGGTGATTGCACGAGTAGACGCGCGGCTCAGGAG
>JAVHJQ010001177.1:0-10504 GCA_031306095.1 Pyricularia sp. CD86 | reverse complement strand
AGTAGGCATTTCGTTGTTAAATTTTCAGGGTGCCGAACAGGGGGGGTGCCGAACAGGGGGTACGCAACGTTAGGATCACGATAAAATTTCTGGGCCGTGTCACATTCATGGAGAGAAAATAACTTGTACATGCAGACATTTGACAGTGTCGCGAAACGCGGATGAATTCTTGGATGTGTGAAGTTTCCCTGATTCCAGAGGAACGTCTGATTATTTATCCAAAATTTCGATAGAGAAGTCAGACATAATAAAATAGCACAGGTGCAGCAGCGGCGGAAGATGCGCCAACATGCAGTGCAGCCCGCAACTTGGCACCGTCAACTGCCGGCTTGCTATCAAGGTGCCAGTCAGGGGTAAGCTAAGGGTAAAGACACGGCGCCAATGTGACATCTGCGCGCTAGCGTGCTCTTGCCAGCTCACTGTGTCGATTTAGCTTGCTGGCTAGTTCAGTAATTGAATTGGAACATCGCCGCCGTCTACCCTTGCCACCAAAAATACTTTGCACATTTGGCCATGGCCATCGATCAGGGCGATTAGGTATTCTAGGTCCTAGTTCGAGAACTAGGACCAAGGCGTATGCTGTTTGTCGTCCCTAGGTGATATCATGCCAAATCTCGAACTCTACTGGCTCAACAGGAAAGACCGACGCGAAAATTTGTATGCCAGCTGGCTTTTGTGCATAGAATTAACATACGTAACACTTGAATAAACCGATCATGTCAGGGTATTACTTGCTTGATTAGATAAATTGATATGTCAACAGCAGCTTCATCATACATTTGGGCCCGGAAATAAACACAACCTTTCCACAAAACACATTTCCATCGGTAAAGTCCATCGACGCCCTTCAAATCCTAATCGCACGGCCAGCAGCATAGTTAATGATCATTTGTCGTCCTTTTTGAGATGCAGCGCCTCCTTGATCGACTCCATCTTGGACTTTGAGTGGCTTTCGTTCTTGTCCGTGGCCCCGAGCCCCTTGCTTCCAGACTCAGCGGTCTCTTGATGCATACCACGGTCGAGCTGGGCCTCAGGATGAGCCTTTGATGCGTGAATGTGCAACAAGTTGGGTGTATTGGGTTAGCTTTTCTGTCCGCACAAGTCCAAGATAGAATCTGGCATTGATGGGAGAATACAGAATTCAAGACTTACCTTGTGTTCCTGCTCCTCTGTGCCCTCGATAAATTCGTGCGCGCTATCGGCCGCCGTGTCGGTGACGCCAGACGGTGGATGTTCGTGGTGCTCAGGCATATTTGGTTGCTTGCTTTCCTGTGGTTCTCTCTTGGTATGTCTTTAGAAGTCAAACTGTCTGTGATATCTTGATGAATTGCTTGAATGACAGGGAGAAGTGACTGAATCTATCCAAGCTCGACTGCCTTCTCTCCTCTGAATATATACCCGGAACCTCCTCACAAACAAACCCTTTGCCACATGAAATCCCAAATAAGAATGCCGACGATACACAATGAATGAAAGGATGATGCTGCTCAAACGTCATCTAATATGATCGACGCGTTGGCGATTGGTTGTCTTCCATGAGACTGCTGAGTTTTCCCCGCGTTAAGGTCGTTAGGCGGACAGTGAAAGAAACAGTACAGCGTTGGACCAGAACGGTGCAACGGCACTAAATGCAAGCCGTGTAGCACAGTATATTAATCCAATTTCTCAACTCATCACGGGCGAGAACATCGTAGGCCAACCTTAGCCAAGTCACCAGACCGACAATATACATTGTGCTACGCAGCAAGCAGTAGACAGATATGGTGCAATGAATTCCAAACTTCTAAACGACGTGAGAGCGAGGGGCAGTTCTGTGCCTTGTTGGCCTAGACCAATCATTATACTTTTCTCGTCCGGTGAACACCAAACCCCCCTCCCCCAAGGTGTCTCCTGCCAAGCCTGCTCCCATCGACTCTTTTTCTCTTCTATATGCAATCAACAAAAAACGTAATTGGATCGAGAGCGCTAGTTCTCGTTGCTCCATTTCTCGTAATCTGGAAAGTACTTGTCGTGTATCCTGGTGGCATAGTCGATAATAACCGGATGTCTCCGAACAATGGTACGCGCAGTCGGGCCACTGTGAATAAGGGTTAGTGATGAACTTGATCATTGCCTGTCGATGTGGCACAAAACACTCCGCCGTGAAAACTTACGATGCGCAAACCATGATGGAAGCCACGAAACCAAAAAGCGTCGCATCTACCTCTGTCGGTTGCTCCTCGCCAAGTGCCCAAAAGACCGCATCTGGCCCACGAGCTGCACCATCTGATAGCTTTGCTTTGGACACCTCCAATAGAGCAGCGACGGTCTCCAGGATCTCCCCGCGCAGCACGTCAATCTCCTCCTCCGAGTACCGGCCCGTGCCCTGACCTTTCAGCGTTGCAATCTGGCCGCGGTAAGCCATCAGCCCGACGAGGTTACGCACAGGCCACGGGAGGGTCCACAGGATGTGGTCACGTTGGACGTAGTAGTTTGCTGTCCATTTCTCCCAGCCCTGATTCATCCCACGAATGGCAAAGTAGTCAGTATATCAACAAGAACAGAGCGCCTGCACCGCTGGAAACTGAAACATGGCGCAATCCTTGTCTCACATTAAGAAAATACAGCTTTTCCTCCAGCAGCGCCCGCAACGCCAGGTCGTGACTCCTCTGCTCGGGCCCGAGATCCGCGTTCAGGTCCGGAAGCGAGCCCCGGCGCACGAGCTCGGCGATAAGCAGGGACGAGTCGCCGAGCGTGGCGCCGTCGGCGAGCTCAACATAGGGAATCTTACCCTTGGGCGCCTGCAGGGGCCCGCCGGATGCGAGTCGGTATTTAAAGTCGGCGAAGCGGAAACGGGCCTCGACCTTGACGACGAACGGTGACCAGACATGTTTGTTGTCTGCCGGGAAGCCGCGGTGGAGCGTGAGCTGGTCTGTTGGTTTGGAGTCCATTGTTGGCCGATGATGATGATGATACTGACGATTATGGAATTGTTGATTGACTTGGTGTTTATGAGTGGAAATTTCGACGTTGCAGGATTATGATGATAGTGCTCCTTGTGTAAGGTAGCCATGGACTTGCGCGGCCGATGGCGCGCTTTTAGTAGTCGGCCTCATCATGTCGTTGGGATCCAATCTTGGAAGGATTTGATGAGATTTGGATACTATCCTTCGCGTTTCTGGTCGGCCAGCAAGCGAAAGAGCTAAGCAAGACTCAAAGGCCGGCTTACCAATTGGCGTTTTTAATCCAGTGAGGAGTGTCTGCTGCATCAGCCAAGCGCGAGACTTGGCTTTGCGGAGAAGATAAGCTCGCGATTCGGGTCTAATGCGCGCCAAATTTCCAACCATGCATGCATTAGTCACCAAACCATGGAGCTCGGCTCGGACATACAATACAGCAGACCCAAGCAGCTCGCTGATCTCACCAAGGAATTGATTCTACGCCAGGACAAACTCGCGACGACGGTTGCGGGGAGGAACTCGTCGTGGGCTGGGCGCTATCCAGGCAGGCACCATGGCCCGTGCACCGGTGCCTGTCCAACCCCACCTCCGCTGCCTAGAATTAGGGGATTCCCGCCCCTGTGAAACTGTACTACTGGAGTCAACGTCGCTGAAGAGCCATGAATTTGTCTCCATGTCGCAAATTACTCGATTCCACTTTGGTAAGGCTGAAGCCGAAGAGCCTGCAGATACGCCCTTGCAAGGATCTCATATGATGGAGTTCAACGGCATGGCGGCGTACAACCAGGCAATCGACTGAGCTTGATAAGAGCAGATGAATCGACACCAGCGACTAAACAATGATTTCCTTCCTTCTCACCAGGTCCCTCCGCCCGTGTGGGAAGCAACAACCACACAGAATTCTGACAATCTCTTGAAATCGCTCAATCGTTCCCGTACCCCGTCGCCAGTCATCTCCAGCGTTTACCATGTCTTCCCCAACCAAGCCCGCCGCAGGCTATCCGGGTTTTGGTCTGCCCCTGAGGTATTTCCCCGAAGGTGAAATGGGCTATCGATACAAAGGGATGTATCCTCTCGGTATCCATGAAGACAATGTAGGCTGCGACTCTGGCATGATCCAGGTCCGCGAGGTGGCCATGATGTCCGTCATGGACCGATTGACCGATAAGCCCCAATGGCACCGCAAGGTTTGGGACGAGGAAATTGTCACCAAGTGGCGCCGAGAGGCCTTGGAGATTCTAGACTCGGAATTCTGGGATCTGGCGACGAGGAACAAATCTCTTGCCAAGATGACAATGTATAGGGATGGGATCGAGGTTCCAGCGCCTTCTTTGGGTGTTCCACACGATAGGCCGCCTAGAGGTATTATGAATGAGGCAACTTTTGATTGCGTACGTTTTGCGTCTTTTGATCATTCACTGCGTCATGCGATTCAAGGTCGCCTACTAACATGGTCAGTGCTAATCTGTCTTCAAAAAGTGCATCCAAGAGCTCCGAGAGAAAGCCAAGTATTTCGAGAAAACTGGCGTCATCCCTACGCTTGATGCCTTTTCATCTATTGCCAAGTCCGATTCGCTTGTGTCCCCAGATCTCCAAGCCGAGCTCAAGAAGGCGTTTGACCGCCTGGAAGGAGATCACGCCGCAAATCCCGACTGGCATCCAGGCTCAGACCAGAAGGTGCTCGACCTGATCCATCCATCCCTGTATCTTCTCGTGTATGGGCGAACGAGGGTTCTCGACGAGGAGCTGGTTGGAGTCGAAGATGCTGTGCAAACCTGGGCCGGCAAGGGGAATATCATTCCTGAACAGGCTCAACCGCCCATGCAGGACGGTTCCTCTTGGGTATACGGTAGACTCAATGGCCCTGTCTACACATTTGGTGGGGACTCTTCCCCGTTCTGGTCGTATCAGTATCAGTGGCTTCCCAGTAACATGCTTTGCCAAGAGGACGGCAGTCTGAAGTTTACCAGTTATATCAACAACCTCCACCCAACCAGGTATCCTGAGATCTATAGGGCAATTGAGAAGCTTACCACCAAAGCTTTGCCACTGTGGGACCAGTGTTTAGCAGTCAATGCCGGTTCTGGAAAAAAGACTGGTCCTGGAAGGCTGGATACGCGGCTGCCGTTTGAAGGTGTCGAGTAAGTCAAGCGAAGGACGTCAATTGGCGTGATCATGCTCCCTCGAGAGCCACGTCTCGAAGCAGCGACTAACTGATAGCAGCGACAATGTAGATCCCGGAATATGGTCAGTCCCTTTTGAAGCCATGGATGACATGGCAAATAAGCCCGCGAACTTGAAGGAACCCAACACGACCCACAACAGGTCGGAGAACGATCAAGCCGGCGAAGAGAGCGAAGATATTGAAGAGAGTGAAGAGGAAGAGGACGAAGATGAGAAAGAGGAGAGGCTACGCGTAATGTGGGAAAATATCCGCAACCCCATCTTCCCAGATCCAGAGTTCATTCCTGTGGACTACGAGTCAAAAATTGGTACCAGGCTAGTGGAGAAGTACAAAGACTCGGGCCTCCAGGTCATTGTGAAGATGGCATCTATAAAGCTGACTCCGGAAAACCCCGAGTTTGCCGGCGGAGCCTGGCATGTAAGCTGATCTTGGTAATGCTCCTGCTCTGGACTTTATACTAACCTCTAGCGTTCCAGGTCGAGGGCCAGATGAACGAACGTATCGTTGGAACCGCTCTGTACTACCTCGATAGTGAGAATGTAACTGAGAGCTGCCTCGAATTCCGCATGTCAACAAATGCTGTATATATGAATGAGGACCTCAGTATCGGGCAAGATGCATATCATTGGATGCAATTGGCGTATGGTACTCAGCTTGGCCAGGGCAACGCGCCGGGACTACAGGTACTATAAACCTATCAAACCCAGGCAAAAAATACCCCGTCCATACTGCTAACTCCCCCGTCGTCAGAACTACGGCACGGTCGAGACCCGCCAAGGTCGTCTCCTCACCTTTCCCAATGTCTTCCAGCATCGCGTTCCAGGGTTTCGTCTTCAAGACTCAACCAAGCCTGGGCACCGGCGTTTCATTGCTCTCTGGCTCGTGGACCCCACCATCCGCATCATAAACACGGGGATGGTGCCTCCTCAGCGCCTGGACTGGTGGCTTGAAGCTGTGCTCGGGAGCCCAGAAATGGTGGCCAAGTTGCCTGCAGACGTGCTCGAAGTGCTCAGGCGACACAGCAGCGGCAATGGAAAGGGCAAAGGGCGCTTCAGCCAGCTTCCACCTGAGATAGTCACCATGATCATGGAGCACCTGAAGCTGGAGGCTTTACCGATGGGAGACGAGGAGGCCAAGGAGCACAGGCTCAAAGTGATGGAGATACGCAGTACTTTCGAGAAAAATGTCGATTCAGCGTGGCACCATCGGACTTATAGTTTCTGCGAGCATTGAGCTATTTAACCCCACTGATTGTCTGGAGCTTCTGTGATCGGTCACCAATCTGGGACTAGATCTAGCCGGCATGACGCATCACCTAGCCTCAATTACGCTTCATAAATACATTGGTTCGTCTCATGGGATACCTCTCGCTGATTTAGCGCCTTCTTCGTCTTTGGGATCTTCTCTTTTCGGGTATAGTGGTCCCCAATTGACCGTCCTAATTCAGCCGATCAACCACCAAGGTGTCCGCCTTGGCGATTTCTTGGCGCCATTTTGACTGCAAGAAGTTGGGACGAACCAAACAAAACGAAGTACTAATTACTCCCTAGATCTAGAGCCAGCCAGCCACACTACCTAAGCCATGACACGAACAATCCTGGACGAACATCAATAAACCACAAACATTAAATAACAGGGACAAGCTGCTCGCTCAGTTCCGATTTTTGGTGTATTTTTCGACATGCTTTGACCGACAAATCTAAATCTGGTGGGCCCCAACGTTGTGTTTTATACTTAATTTGGAAAAAGGTAATGCAGACGACGATCGCGCCATTGACCACTAGGATATTGAGTCGGCAATGAGCATGCGTTGTACCACGGTACAAGGGAGGGTCGGATGGATCATTTACAGCGCAAACTTGACAAGTCCCATCAGATGCTACCTTGACATGACACCTTCTCCCGCTGCGCCTAACGGGAGGGGTCTAGACTTTGGACCTCCATTTCGCAAGATTAGTGGGGGGGAACAGGAGAATGCCGGGCAGTTGACAGGGGAATTGCTCAGGGTTTCGTCCGGTACGGACATCAGTCCATTTATCCCAACCCTGTCAGCTATACCCTTTGCAAGGTACTCTTACGTACTTTGTATTTCGTATAGGTACGAAAGCAAGACGATCCCAAGCTTTGCATGGCCCCACCGGATTTCGCATGGGAGGTCCTTGAGCGAACGCATGACGAGCTTCTAGCGTTGTCATGAGGATCGACACTCCACCGGCCTGATTTTAGAAGCATCCAGGGATCGCTAAGGTATTGCACCATCCATACGCGCCGGCACGCACTCTTAGTTCCCGTTGGGCTTGGCAGACGGAAGACTACCGGCAGGGAAGAAAAATGTTTATAAACGGTACCGCGACTCCCTCTCATCGGCTGTTTGTCGGGTTTGTCCCAGCTCCAGCTCCAGCTCTCCTCAGCCCCCCCGGTGTGCCCAAACCAGTCCCTCGTTCTTTTGTTGGTTGTTTATATTTGTTATTTAATTTTTGCCCATCATGAAGCTCAGCATCTGCTCTCTCCTGCTCTCGGCGGTGTCAAGCTCGGTGCTTGCCCTGCCCGTAAACGAGACATTCGTGTACGATGCTATCATCGTCGGCGGAGGGCCGGCAGGACTCTCGGTCGCCAGCGCCCTGGGCCGTGTGCGCCGCAACGCCCTCGTCATCGACTCTGGAGAGTACCGCAACGCGCCTACGAGGCACATGCATGATGTCCTCGGCTTTGATGGTATGTTTTAGAAACTTGTCACCCCGAACTGTCTGTGTTTCTCGATAGGATCTGACTTTTCTTTTGTTTTCGTTCCCAGGTGTCACCCCGGCATGGTACCGTTACTCGGCCCGGAAGCAGATCTCGGCCTACAACACCATCACTTTCACCAACGGAACCGTGACCAAGATTGATGGCAACGACCAGCAACACTTCACCGTCACCAGTACCGGCTTTGACAAAGCAGTCATCACCGTCCGTGCACGCAAGGTCGTCCTTGCAACTGGTCTGAAAGACGACCTGCCCACCACTCCTGGCATCTGGGAGAACTGGGGCAAGGGCATGTACTGGGTATGTCTTTTTTTTTTCTCTCTCCTCTTCCTCTCATCCTCTCCCAAGACAACCGATAGCTCATCAGACGACATCCAAACAACGTAACTGACCGAATACCCACCAACCACAGTGCCCCTGGTGCGACGGCCACGAGCACGCAGACCAGCCTCTCGGCCTCCTGTGCAAGGAGTTCTCCGACATTCCCTCGAGCGCACGTGAGATCCTGACGCTCAACACCGACCTGATCGGCTTCGCCAACGGCACCGACACGCCCGACAATCGCGCAAAGACCGAGGCCAAGAACCCCAAGTTCCAGACGTACCTGGACCTGCACAAGGTGCGGATCGAGAACCGGACCATCGCGCGCATCACGCGGCTCAAGGACGGCGGCAAGCCGGCCCACGACCCATCGCTCCCCACGGCGCCCGAGAACGACCTGTTCTCGGTCGAGTTCACCGAGGGCGACCCCGTCCAGCGCGCCGGGTTCCTGCTGTCGTACCCGGAGGAGCAGCGCAGCACCATCGGTCTGCAGGCTGGCGTGCAGCTTTGGGGCAGCAAGATGGCCGTGGATGCGTCCAAGGGCTACCTGACCAACGTTCCCGGCATCTACGCCATCGGCGATGCGAACTCGGACAACAGCACAAACGTGCCGCACGCGCTCTACTCGGGCAAGCGCGCCGCCGTCTTCTTGCACGTCAAGCTGGCCAAGGAGGACCAGGCCAAGGAGACGGGAGTCGACGTCAGCCTGCTCAAGAGGGACGTCGAGCTCGAGGCCCGGTCGCTCTGGGACCACGTCAACGGCCAGCCTGGTGAGATTCTGTATGCTGGCAAGTTCGACCAGTAAATTTTGGGCATGATGAGGAGGGGATATGTATGGACTAGACTAGAACTAAAAAGGGTAATGGCGCGCAAAATAATCTAATAATGATACCTTATTTTCCTCCAATTGAGCTCAGCTTGTTCACTTCACTACCTGGTCCTTTAGTGGTGATGATCATGTATGCGGACAGGCCAATCGCTCACAGCTTAAGGGAGTCAAGCCGTTGTCGCGTATTGCCAAGGGCCAACGACCAAGATACTAGTTCTAGGACTAGCACTTGGTCCACTTGCCGTGACCGAAATACCACCCATGGGATTTAAGAGCTCAATACTCACCGAGGTTCCACCGTAGAAAACTTAGTCTAAGAGTTGCATTAGCGAGACCGGTAAGTTTGCAAGTACTAACCACGGCGACGCTTGGATAGCAACGAGTCAGCTTCTAGGTCTAGTGGCACTCAAGCTCGGTCACCAAATGGGTAATAGAATTTAGGCTTCTTCTTTGACCTTTATTTGATCTTGAGGCATTTTTTTGTTAAATTAAGATCTCCCGCACGAGAAGGTTAAGTTTGTTTACACTGCTGTTTGGCACGACACGCCTCTTTCCGGGTGCCAACCTTGAGATCTCCCATCTTCAAAAAAAACAAAACAAAAAACTCCCTCAGTCTCCCAGAGGATACGCGTGCAGAACTTGTCCGTGGTAGAGCGTCGCATCCTTGCTGGCCAAGAAGACAAAGCTCGGCGCGATCTCGCTGGGCTGTCCGACCCTGCCCAGGCCGCTCTGCTGTCCAAAGCCCTCCATCTGCTCGGCGGGCCGGCTGGCCGGCTGCAGCGGGGTGTGGACGGGACCGGGGGCCACCGCATTGACGCGGATACCCTTGGGCATGAGCTGCTGAGCCAGCGACCGCGTGAAGGAGACGATGGCGCCCTTGGTGGCGGCGTAGTCGACCATGGATGCGGTACCGCGGAAGGCGACGGTCGACGTTGTGTTGATGATGCTGCCGCCCTTTTCCATGTGCGGCAGGGCGAACTTGGTGATGGCGAACATGGCCACGATGTTGGACTGGAAGGTGCTCTGCACGTCGTCAAGGTTGATGTCTTCGAGGTTCTTGCACATGATTTGCTTCGAGGCGTTGTTGACCAGGACATCGATCTTCTTGTACCTGTTTTTTTGTTGGGTTTGATCAGGTTAGCGTTTATCGTGTCTTCTGGGATGGTAGCACAAGCCTGCATTCCTGAAATAGGAATGAATGCCATAAGCATTGGGGAGCTTACTTGTCGACGTGAGCTTGGACGGCCTTCTGGCACGTCTCGTTGTTCCTCAGGTCGCCGGGGAAGAGAAAGCACTCTCGTCCCTCCTTTTCCACCAGCTTCTTGGTCTCTTCCGCATCCTCCTGCTCCTCAGGCAGAAAGGCGATGGTAACATCAGCACCCTCACGGGCAAACAGAATTGCAGTCGAGCGACCGATTCCAGAGCTGCAATGGGTTGTTGTTTGTCAGTTCCCTGGTCGTTCCGATCGCTGGCAATAGATGATCC
>JAVHJQ010001173.1:0-11276 GCA_031306095.1 Pyricularia sp. CD86 | reverse complement strand
GGGCGAAATGGAAAGAGAAAACTGGAATTGGGCGGGTTTGTACAGGGCGGGCGCCTGTAAGCCCGTTACAGGGGCGTTCTAGTGGACGGCTTGACGGGGCGGAGCAGGGAATGGAGTCTGTGGTGTCGGGTTTGGGTGGGGTGTGAGTTTTGGAACCACTGGGACCAAGAGCCAGATTGAGCCAAGAAGAAGCAAGGTATAGTGGAGCCAACCTCACATCGACGCACGCCGAGAAAGAGGGGGTTCCTGGGGATGGAGCGCTCGGGCGCATCGTCCTCCACATTGAAGTTACGGCGGTTACAGTACTTTACTTTATATGTGATGTGGATAAGGTACGGTAGGATTAGCATCGAGTGCCTCAGAAGAGTGGTTGGTTGATGACAAAAGTAGTATGAAGGCGATCTTGAGTGTTGATTTTCTGTGCAGATCGGCTTTAGTATTTGCTTGCTAATGTACAATGAAATAAAAATTACTGAACGACTTTTTTGAATTCACGACACTTTTCTCTCCTTATTTTTATCCTCCCTATCCCAAGTCATGGTACTACTTGGGGCGGAAATGTGTTGTCAAGAGCAACGCCAAAGAGTTAGTTAGCCCCGGTCCTTTTGATATCGGCCAGATAAGTCAACTACTGGAGTAGATTTATTACGTAGGTACTACGTTTGCTGACTACCTCACTCACGGCAAGGCTACCAGCGTTACCGTTCCCTTGGGTACCGTAGCTAAAAAGACTAGTTCGAGCATCTGGAACTAGGTAGATCACCGGTACAGTAAATGATGGGCGACGACAGCAAGCACTGTTGTTTTGTTGTGCTGTTTGCCTGTCTTGCCTGTCACAGCTGAAAAGGGTGGTTGCCGATCCATTTCTGTCAAACTAAGGTAGGCAGGCCCTGTACAAATTCATGCCTTTGCAAGAGAGTTGAGCCAAGATTGGTGCACAGATCTGCAAAACGCGGGTGGCTACAAGCCTCGCTTCTCTTGTTTGGGTCGATAGTTCGTCGTGCTTATAATTTGATACAGTTTTGTAATGATGCTATTTTCGGGACGGTCATGTAGCAAAGGTGAACGAGATTTTTGTGAGAACAAACCTAACCTAATGCCTTTTCTCCCTTGTTCGTAACACATTTCCCCGGTCCGTTTGTTTGTCTGAACTGAACGTTCCGATTTACTGCGCGTTTGTCTCGCTGTCTGCGACCAATAACGTTGCTAACTGATGTGCCTTGCTGGTTTCTTGCTGGCACGAAAACATCAGCCAAAGTTTCCTCTCCACAGTGTGTCGTGTTACACCTACTATTTCAGGTAAGATGGATACGACGCTCGGTGCCAACTGCGCACGTACCGTATATAATAATTCTGCTAGGTGGCAGGCCCCCCGTACTAACCCTGAAAGCTTTCAAACATCGCACTACCCGGCGATTAGCCCAGGACGATGCCTGCTGTCTCACATCCGCTAGTGCCCATAAGCCGGTTCACGCCGTTCCAGGATTGTGTTCGCGGCCTATGCAGCTTTTTTTTTTCTTTCTTTTGTTTCTCTTCTTGTCGGACGGCAACCAGCCTGTCGGCACTAGGAACTTACCTGACCGACTGTTTAATTGATTCTTAGACTTGATAAGCTGTCATTCTGTCTGCCTCCCCTGACCTAGTCCACTAGCAACGAACACAAACCAAGCATCATGCCCGGGATTCAATTGTCACTGTCACATACCCTTAGTGTCTTCACGGTAAGTAGAATCGGTACTATGGTACATCATACGTCAGATTTGGTCGTCCGAGGAAGTCCTCACGGAAAATGCCTTTTTGTTCTCGCCTTGTCGAAACAACTCTGAACTCGCAACTATATCCAAAAGGCCGAGCCGGAGCGCGCGTGCAAATGACAACGGAAAAGGGATGACCAAGGATGGGCGGGCAGTCTTTAGTCAGTATAGAAACCTTAAATGTGCACTGTTTGTCCGTCATCCCTTGTTGGCGACCTCGTCTTCCCTTTCTTGTGCACGATTGGGCCCTCGTACAGAGTCAGGACAGACACATGACGACGATCTGGTGGAGATTATGGGATGAAGAAGAGGGTCGGTCGCACGGGAAGCCCGTGTTTTACGTGGTACACTTTCTTTTTCTGTCTGAATTGCTTTTTTTGATTGATATGCTCTCTCTCTGTGGGTAAATTCCAATTGCATTTCCCGTTTCACTCCGTGACAACAATCGAGTTATCCTGAATACTTTATTATTCCAAAAAAGCGACTGCCAATGTTCGTTGAAACGACAAACCATTGCTGCTTTGTGTGGTTATGGTTTGATCAGTGTCCTGCGCCCAAGATTCTCCTGGCCTGATAAACCCTTAGCCGAGTATCCCGGTGTGTGGCGGCGTTGTCGTTCCTGTATCCTGCTTTTTATGCATGGCGATCCCGTCTGTCGAAACAAAGTGAACCCCTTGAACGCAATGCTTCCCGGTAGCCTTCGGGGTCCCCGGCGAGTGAAGAGATATTTCTTCTTTCGCTCCGTTTGTCACATCTTCGTGTTTGCTCCCTCTCGATTCCGGAACTACAGTACTATGTATGAATATATTTTTCCAGCGAGTGAACGCGTCTTACGGTGTTCTCATGACAATTCTGTAGCAAACCCGCATCCTGCCGAAAACACCTAATCGAAATCAAGAATACCAATTTGTCGATCGCCAACCATGTGGCTACACTGGTTAGATCTACTCCCTAGTTCTAGACTTGCCAAAGCAATCGCAGTCAACCCTAAAAAGGGCGGTAGGGCCTAATACCAATTACGTGCTCAGTTGTTGCCGGGGATATGCCCGCCATTACGATTACTCCGAATAAGCCCAGCTAATATTCTCGCATTTCGTACCCAACACTGATTGAACCTTGTAACAGGGACGGGGACCAGTCGGTGGCTTCGTAAGTATGTAGGTTTTACAGCTTTACGGTGATACGGTGAACGGACCGTTTTGCTTCGTCCCATTTCTCTGGAAACCAAACACGCGACCAGCTAAGAGCTTTTTTTTCGTCCCTCTTACAGATAGGTAATTATTCCCGATACGTATTTACCTATATAGGTACCTTGAGCAGTAAGCCAAAGTTGTTGGTAGCTAGCGCAAGGATGCACGCATGCAAATAGTCAGCCGCTGACAATGTACCGAAAGTCCCATCCCGAAGGTTTTCGCTTCGCTGCTTGCAACGTTGACCCGAGAGCGACGCGAACACAGTTTTTTTTTTTCTTTTTTTCTTCTTCTTTTTTTCCCCCAAAAGCCTTTTCCTGCTTATTGAGAGCGAACTAAACCATACTTTCTCAGGTCAAACTTGCTCAAGTCCATCAAAATACGTAAACCTTTTTCTAGATTCCCGGGCCGTAACCATCCCAGGTTCATGACGACCCCAGTTTTGATCTAAGCCATGTTCTACTACGACGTACGTAGAACCTTGAGTAATCATACCCCACATTCCCGATCAATCCTTGGAGAAGGCAAAATTCCTATCTTGCCAACACGTACGAATATGTTTGTTAAAGCCGATTAAAGCCTATTGCGTTTACCAAGCCGGGTAAGGTAGGTACAGACAGATAGATTATACGTTTATTGTTTGGAATCCAGGATCCCCCACTCACGCAAAGCATCCAGTCAACCTCGCTTGTTCCCCTCTATGGGCAACCTTCCATTAGCTTGTCTGGAGTCTGGACTCTGGCTCAGCTGCGCGGGACAACCGATAGCCGCGGAACGACCTTCCGGTTTTGTTCGCAAATTCATCCACCCCATGGGGGAGATTCTGCGGGACAACCGGTTCTTTCATCCTGCTTATCCGGATACTTCAATATTATGTGTGAATGTTACACACTTGCCTCGTCTATTTCGACTGCTCTTTTTTTGTCACATTCTTATGATTGGGGTTGCTGATGTTACTGTACACTCGCATGGCCCTTTATGAGATGACGTTGGGCCTCTTTCATTGATTGATTGTTCTTTGCCCCTGCCAATTGATACCAGAACTAGATGTAGTCTGACATCTGTCATCTCGTGCTTCAAAAGGTACTTTGTCTTCGTACGAATGGAGGGGAAAAAAAAAAAAAAAAACAGGGGCACGAAGAAAAGTGCAAGGCCGTTTAGCTTGGCGTGTCGAGCTAGCAAACTGAGACTTTTTTCCCCTCCAAGACCTGCCAAATGCCAATGTAGCCAAGCACGTATTGCCCCCGCGTCTGAGCCACAACGTCCACGTAGATTGTGTGCAATGTTCCGCCGACTCAGGGTCAGTTATCGGCGCCCGCGTCGGTAAGGTCGGAACATCTGGGTAAGCATGCCTGAGTTTTGGGTTAGCTTCAAGGGTCCGAATCTTCTTACCAACTTGAGTGCCCGCCAAGCTTGCTCGCTGGTATTTTCGGGGTTGTATGTGCATGAGCTGAGGGCTGGGCCAGGCTGGCCTGGGCCGGTGGCAGTATGCCATACTGAAGCACCAAGGCACACAATTGAAGCCGGTCACGGCGGCTACTGGCCAGCAATTCGTTTGGCGGGTTTCTTGGCTTACGCCGTAAGAACCCGCACTGACCATTCAGATGCTAACACTGTAGTATACCTCAGCTAACTTAGGTAGGTAGGTAGGTCGGTTGGGCGTTCGAGCACCTCATCCGACACACAGTTATGCCACCAAGTATCCGTACTTGTAACATGCAGGAAAGAGGGAGGCCCAAGAAAAAGAAATTATTGCATGTCAGGTTTGAGCATTTGCACCAATACTTTGGTGGGCACCCTTATTCCCGTCCCCCGTCAACAAAAAAAAGCACAATAGAACTAAGGATTGCTGCAGAAGATTCGCATGCAAGACAAGATAGTCAGGCCACTCTCGCGAATCTCCGTATCGGGCGGACTTAGTTGGCCCACACATGGAAAATGGGAGGGGGAAATGGAGGGGGTGCGTGGTCCGACAAATCGCCATGGAATTTTTTGAAATGTGGTAGCAGTGGGACAAGGGGATCGACAAACAGATGAATGGCACGCGCGGGCGCATCGGCACTTGACCTCGATCCGCTCATCATGCATGCAACTTGTTTTTTTTCTTCAGATATTACATGGCCACTGGTTCAAAAAAAAATGGAGGTGTAATGAAATGTGCTGTAATCATGCCAGGGGAGCAGCAGGTACCTCGAACAGTATTGTAATTAGGTATTTGTCAACGACTAGTAATTATGATATCACCAAAGTGTCTTACACTATTTTCAAACGCCTATGAAGTCATGTGCCTTTTTTGCTTTTTTTTCCACCTCCTTCTCTTATCGCCAGTCGCGACCGACGAATGGCAACAACTATTGGGTTGCAACCGATGAATGTAGTATGCGGCGGCACCGCCACCTGACAGCTTGCGCAAGCTTTCGAGGCTTGGTTCAATCCATGTGATGATGGAAAAGGGGGGAGTGAGAAAGTTTATCGCAAATGCTACTATATCATATTGTACAATAGGTAGGTGTTGTACTCAGTAGATAGTAGATGCTGAAACAAAAAAAAATCTACCCGCTGTAGCCGGGTTTCTCCACCATTAGCCCGCACCCGCAACGCGGGGGGAAGATCCACTCTTCACCGACACCCCGACCGAAACGGGGGCGGGGCTTGTGTCTGTTTTTCCTGCACCTTTATCGGCGATTCGGACCCGAGAAAACGCGAGACGCGCCGCGCTGGATGTTTTGATACGGCACACGGTGAAACGAGCAAATATCCTAATTGCAAAAGCATCAAAGGCTTGCCTACGACAAAAACACAACTTTGATCCTTGTCAAGATGCCGCCTACAAAACTGCCCGAGTCTGGGAACCCGCTGTACGTGTCAAATTGCTTCCCCGTCAGTGTTTCTTCATAATATATTCATTTTTTTCACCCGGAATATTGTCATAGTTGTATAAATGGAGGACTGACACTAGTTGCTTCTGAACAGCGTTTTCTTTGACATTACACTGGGAGGTGAGTTAGTTACGGCGTTACTCTATGAACCTGACAACCCTCTCTCGACGGGTCGAAGGTGTCAGCCTTAAAGGGGATAGAGTGCATCATTCTTGAATATACAGACCAATATAGCCCGTCAACCAGTCACACCAGCCATCACATAACCTTCCCGCACGACCTAGTCTGACATTTCCTCTTCACACAGGTGAGCCGCTGGGCAGGATAACGTTCGAACTGTTTGCCGACGTGGTGCCGCGCACGGCTGAGAACTTCCGCCAGTACTGCACGGGCGAGCACAAGAATGCCCAAGGCCGGCCTCAGGGCTACAAGGGCAGTCGCTTCCACCGCATAATCCCGAACTTCATGTGCCAGGGCGGCGACTTTCTTCATGGCGACGGCACCGGAAGCACCTGCATCTACGGGACCAAGAGCTTCGCCGATGAGAACTTTACGCTCAAGCATGAGGGACCTGGATTGTTGAGCATGGCGGTAGGTTTTCTTTTCTCTTCTTATCGTTATCCTCCTTGTATGGCCACCAAGTATAGGGCTCTATACACACCCCTACTTACCCTCACCCCCTTTTCGACCGGACCGACTCAGCTACGAAACAGAAACAAAGGCATTGACAACAATAACAAAAAACCCCTTCCCCACAGAACTCGGGCCCAAACACAAACGGCTCCCAGTTCTTCATCACCACTACGGCGACCCCATTTCTGGACGGCAAGCACGTCGTCTTCGGCAAGGTCGTCGACGGTATGGAGGTTGTGCGCAAGATGGAGAACACCAAGACGGGTTACAGGGGCAAGGACGTGCCGAACCTCGATGTCATCGTGTCTCAGTGTGGCGAGATGTGAAAAAAGGCGCCTCTTGAGTGTTTAAGGACGGACGACTAAGGGACGTGAGGCTTGGAGAGCAAAGCACGGAACTTCCCATCGACGAACGAATTAATGCCAGATTCGACCTCGTGCTTATTGGCGGATCCTATACCTGCCTTCTGGGCAATGCGAGGATATGGAACCTCGAAAGCTGTTCCCTGCTCGTGGAGGATAATTTTCCGCTTCCTAGTACGCTCCGGTGCCGCGCGTCCTGCACAAAATCAGTATCAAGCGCAAGGAGACGCGGGACATAGGAAAAAGCGGAAACTCGAATTATATGGCCAGGGTGAGATGATCGTCGGTGGTGGATAGCCATGAAATAACACAGCGAGATGAAATATAAATCCTTCAATGACGACAAGTTCACGGTAGTCAGTAGGAACATTAGGCACAATCACACACCTGTACTGAAAATACATTTATATCTCACACGCGCCAACGCACACATACATCAAACGCCAGACGCCATGTTTTGTTGCCTCCTCTTTTCAACTCATAACACGCCCTATTGCTAGTAAAAGAATTATAAAAGCAGCCAAACCACCAGCCTGGTCCACGTCAAAAACCGACCTTGCTGTCTCACTTGCACCGCTTCTCGACAATACCCGGCCCGTTCTCCTCGTACTCCTTGCGCGAGATCCACATCTGGTGAAAGGTGCCCAGGCTGGACAGAATGCTGCCACCGATCCATGAGCCAAACCGCCTCTCGGTTGTCAGACCAGCGGCGTGAAGCTTCACGCGCAGAGTGGGGTATTTGGCTGACAGCTCTCCGTTGAGGCGGTCGTTGAAGCCGTTGAGAAGACTTGTGCTCCCAGTAACCACGACGTTGGCCAGTAGGTTAGGCCGCAGATCCTGGTCCACGCCATTGAGGCACGCGCTGATCAGGTCCGGGATGGTCTGCACCTTGGCCGAACCGCCATCGGCTGCCGCTGCTCCTGCTGGTGTCGGTGTGGAGGTCGCGCCGTTTCCGTTGCTGCTGCTACCAGAGGCAGCCGCCGGGTACGCGGCGGCCTCGTCCCACATGCCCTCGGCAACCTTGTACCGCTGCTCGCGCCACATCTGGTTGTAGCCATCAGGCATCTCGAAGACGCGGCCGGGTTGCGACTTGATGTAGTCCTCAGTCCCCGAGGCAGTGAACTTCTGCGGGCCGCGCCAGACCTCGACGACCGACTCCTTGAACTCGGTCAGGAGGCGCTCCTCCTCGTAGGCACGGAAGGAAGGGTGAATATCAAAGTCAAACTTGCGCAGGCGGACGTTGGGCTCGGCGCCCGCGTCGACGGGCGTCTTGTTCTCGACCATGAAGTGTGGCGTTGCCTTGACGCGTGGGTCCTGCGAGTCCCACATGCGCCGGATCTGATCCGAAAGCCAGAGGCCTCCCACTTGAGACCGCTGTACCGACCGTTTGAGCACCATGCCGTCGTGCACCGCTGTGACGCTCGTGTTGGCACCGCCACAGTCCACAACCAGCGCCGTAGCCTTGCCGGCCGCGAATGCTGCCAGGACGGGCGTCTTGGTCAGCCAAAAGGCCGGCACACCCCAGCCCTCCATGGCCAGCTCGATGGCCTTCTCGCGCGCCTTGGGCGTGTTCCAGGGGGATTCGGTCATGAGCAGCGGGTTTTCGCCCAGCGCCAGCTCCAGCAGCTCGTCCTCCTCCGCCGCGGCCGCGGCCTCCTCGGTGGCTGCGGGTGCGGCTTCGCCATCTGCGCCACCCATCTCGACGTCGCCCTCCTTGTCCTTGGTCGGCTGCTGTTGCTGGGACTGCTTGAGCTTGGGCGGCTTGCGGCCCAGGAGGTGTGCGCGATCGGGCTGCATGCGCTTGACGAGCATGTGTTCCCACATCTTCTGAGCGACGTCCCAGTCTTCGACGATGCTTTCGCGGCTCATGTAGTTGCGGACCTCGAAGCCGGGGCGGGGCAGCATGACGTCGTCGCCGAAGAGATCGCGGCCATCCTCGGTGTGGCCATAGAAAGACGGCAGGACGCTTTTCGGCACGTCCTCGCCTGCAAAGCCGGCGCGGGTGTAGCAGTATCCCGGGTCGAGGACGAGAGCGGATACTTCATCTGTATAAATGACGAATCATGGGGGGTTAGGTAGCTGCCGGGCGATGCGTGACGATACCGGAGGGGATGGGAGGGACTCATTGGGTTGAGTCAAAGAAGACAGGGTTGATTGGTTTCAAGCACCGTACCTCCACCGTATATGTCGGTCGGTTGAACCGCCGATGATAATGGTTGCGCCATGATGTGTGTGACAAGGCGGCGTTTGAGGTGTCTGTCAATTGAACGTTGAGCGAAAATTCCTGGGTTATCCGTGCAGGACTAGCAGGAATTGGTTGGGAGCTTGCAGAAGCTTCCTTCCTGTGCTAAGTAAGTTGCGTTGCTGCGCCTGGCTGGTGGTGGGTGCAACTGCAAGAGCTCTAACTAACCACACGTGTGAGAGCAAGCAATGCGACGGGATTTTTGGTACAAAGTCGCGTCTGTGGCTGAAAGACTTTCGCGTGTTGGGGTATGAATGCGGCTGGAGCTATCTGGGGAATCAATCACTCTACTTCAAATGTGGCTGATTAAGTCCTGCAATGGAGAGCTGCTTGCTTGCTTGCTTTTAGTCACGTGGGTATTGTCATGTGATCGGCATTGTCCCCTCATTTCTCACCCCGTTTCAAGGTGGTCCTTTGATTGACCTGACATGTGGCCAAGCTTTCTTGCCAAGGAGGGATTTCCCGAAGCCGATCGCAATTCAACTCCAAAGGTCGACAATTCACTGTGCATGTTGCACAAATGCGGGATTGTTTACAGATACTACCGACGTGTGCGCTTTTACTCTGATCTGAGCATGTACCCTTTTTCTTCCAAGAAAGTCATAATACGATCAACAATGGTCTGTTGGGAGATTTAATTCATCCCGTATTGAGCATTGAGCCAATGCTCTTCTCAATGCTAGGGATTATCGTGCATGGCCGAGAGTAGGATTGTATTATACTTTCAGCTAAAATTATCACGCTTATCGGGCAGGCATTCCTCGTCTCTTCATCTCTTCAGAAAAAAGCAATCAATCCTCCGACTAGCAGCAAGCACACTCCTCGGAGAAACAGCAGCAGCTGCACTCCTCAAAGAAACCACCACGAAGGCTTGTTGTCGACATTTCGGGTTCGGGGGCCTAGATAATTGAACGTTGACAGGTCAGCACAAGATAATAAACGAATAATTGATCTTTCCCTTTCTTCTGGGGGGTAACTTTGGACGTACGGGCTGCTCGGTGACGGTGGCGTTTTCCATGGGAATGGCCTCCATGGGCTGCTGCTGCTGAGGCTCCTGAGTGGCAGGCATTGTGTGTATTGTTTTGGTGGTGATGCGAGAGATATGAGTGTTTGCAGGTATTTATTGACTGTAAGTCAGGTATGTAGCAGCTGAAGATGAGTGATGGTTATTCTCAAAGAGAAATGGATGTAAGTTAAGAAGGTGGAATCAAAGAGAAGAAAGAGTTCGGCTGGGCGATGCGACTTTTTATTTCCCTCGACTGCCTCCTGGCCAGCCAGCTATTCCGACAGCTTCGGTCAGGGTTCGGAGAAATAAAGCGGGACTACCTGAAAGGGAGATGTGACAACACAGCGGTAATACTGGGTAGAGTCGTGCGTCAGAAGGTAGAGCCGTTATAGCAGACCACCCGCCATGGTGTCCCCCTGCTTTGACTGATTAAGCCAATCATGACCCACTGACAGAGGTAAGAAAGCTTGATAGAACGGAGGCCATGCCGGAAGGTATACGTCAGCCTCTCGTTTAGTGTGGCGGATACAACCACAGGAGGGCTGAAGTGGCTAACATCCGATGTCTTAGAGAGAACACTATTTTAGGTTCTGGGCTATGAACCAAGTAACGTAAGGTAGAGAGGCTTGTACGGTAAGAGTGATTGACTACGACTACTGCTAGCCCTGGTTTTTGACTCGGGCGGTCTAGACTAGAAGCCCGAAGCGTAGAGAGGATTTTGGGGCACGATCTACAATAATGTACGCAGTATAATACATAGCAGTAAAGTTGTTGGGAATGACGAGGGGGCTTGACCCGCAAGGACGTAGAACTTTATTAGGCGACCTTTTTTTACGGGGATAGTTTGTACGGTTATTTGTACGGTATGTAATGTAATATTCCGTCCGAACCATCGCATGTCTGATGAGGGAGGACACATTGGACTTGAGAGGGAAAAGCTCCATGGCAAGACGATGCACAATCAAAACAGACTTGTGGGAATGAGGTGTAAGGGAATTGATTAGTGGATGTGCAGCTGCGTGGTACAAGACAAGCTTTTTGAAGTGAGGCGGATTCGATCCCCGGATCTTGGCATCATACCTGATCAAATGGCCGTTTCTGTGGGAAGCAAGTTCCAACTTACAGGGCGAGACAAAATGACGCGTCCCTGGGTGGAGCTTTTCAAACGAGTTGGTAGCAGCAGGTTTACTGCTATTGGGTCGTTTTGTGG
>JAVHJQ010001168.1:0-14818 GCA_031306095.1 Pyricularia sp. CD86 | reverse complement strand
CCCCCCCAGATCTCAAATACTTGTGTGAGACGATGACTTTGTTGTTGACCGCAGAAGCCCAATGCCAACCTGGTTCACAACTAATACATTGTGGAGATCACGAGGCAAGGTTGACGGTGATCCCCGTATCTTATTAGCATTCCTGGCGAGCGTGCACTTGCCATCACGCACGCCACTCACTACACGGGGACACCAGGTACCAAAATCCATACTCATTTGGTCCAGTAGTAGCACTGCTAGTACACCATTGTTTGGATAGTTGAGTATTTAGGGGGCGTGCTGGTCAAGGAAGGGCCTGTCAAAGGAATTGGATGGATGGAGAGGCTATCGTGAGGTAAGGAAGCGCCCCCAGGAGGTGGTGGTGGACATATGGATCTTACCACTAATGCGTTCTAGGGTGTCAGGGTAATAAGTCGGTTTGCTTGCCAAATACACTGTATGTATGCCCTGTGGCTCCAAGCAAATCGATACCAGATCTGAGCCGCACTTTCAAGATTTCGGACCTGATTCCATAGCAGCGCCACATAAGCAGGGAATGGGACTCTGGTGCTCCTCAATTATCCTTATCCCTCGGTCCCAAGTGGGGTGTGAAAGGCCAGCCACTGATCTCGGATTCCAGGGAACTGTCCTCGTCGTTTTTGGCGTCTGGGTACCGGCTTGGCAGGGGAAAGGAAAAAAAAGGGAGCGAAAAGCAAGAGTGAAAGAGATGAAAGAACAAGGCAAAAAAAATGAAGTCCTATTTAGCGCCGATATGCGTTCAATATGATTGCTTGCCAGACAAGGAGGTGCCGGCGACCTTGAATGGGCCAGGATGTTGCCCGAGCTTCCTTTGATAGCAGAACATATACGATCAAGAGAAGCATTATTTATCACCCACCTTCTTTCTGATCATGGGCACATGAAGTATATATGTGATGCAGGCCCAGGTGAGCCTAAAAGGGAAGTCAACCGACAAACCGACCACGTTCCTGGTTCGTCTAATCAAGTCAACGGACGAGGATCGCAGATCATGTCGGCTTGCGAGTGTGGAGAGGCAGACCAAGAAGAAAGCTGGAGAAGAGACTAGGTAGAAAAAAAAATGGGGACGATGTCACTGATCTGAGGCCGGGAACAAGGGAGACGCGATGGCCGTCTCTCTTTGTCCCCGCTGCGCCGAGGGCCCCCGTAATTAATCTGCTGGTCAATAATTCACCATTCGACAAGCTTAAATGCCTATAGGTAAATGTAAATGGTTATTTCAGACTTGGGCTGTCATGTTCAGCTACTGGGAAGAATCGGGTCTTTGTTCGGTTAGTCCGTCCTGAAACAGCAATGCTAACCTTCTGGCGGTAAAGGTATAATGAAGTGCCATTATCGAGCTCACCGATATAGATGAAAGGGTGTAGACGACAAAACTCTGGCACAAAGACATCTACATAGCCTCACTCGTCATCTTTGTCTGGGCCAGGGGCAGTCAATCTGGAATATTAACCGATTTGATGTGCAGCAAGCATAGCGTAGGAAAAAAAACCCCCCAATCCCATAATGGCGCATGGTGGATGTCAAGGGAGCAAGGGTAGTCTATGCTGGGGATCCAAAAAAAAAGACCCGACTTAGCACTCCCGCACGTACCTACAGTAGAACGCTAGACTAGGTGCCGTAGGCAGCTTGCTTGGTCTGGAATACCCAGCCAGCCACTGCCTTACCTGCCACAGCAAGTCGGGTGGATACTTGTCTAATACAGCCGGCGCCCATATCCAAGCAATAGTGAGTCGGTGTACAGTGCATGTTTACCTTGCATTTCCAGCAAAGAGCCCGAGATGAGCTGGGCAACTATGTCAACTCTGGGCCATCATTTTTGCGTTGTCGAGTTGCGGTCGGATTGATGTTAACTGGAAGGATTAGAAGGCGGGGAGCCGACCTAACCATCCGAGTGAGGAGTTAGAACCATAAAGACAAACCGAGTGGTTGACCAGCCTGGTCTGCATCATCCCATGTCAGCATCTACACATCGTCGTCCCATTCCGTCTCGACGCCGAGGGCGATCCTCTGTAATGCAAGCTCCATGGCGAGCCAACGGTGTGATAAATTCTACACCTGAATTTCTGGGGAAAGTAAAGTGTATGGAAAACAAGGCAAGAAAAATAGCGAGAAGAAAAATGACTAACCGCCCCTTCCCTTGCACGATCGATCCACCCCTCCATGAGCGTCGGGAACCGCAGTGGGGGATCAATGGAACATCATCGCATGGGGAATAATGGGGTGCGGTTGCTGTCGCTTCGCTGGCTGGAGCATGACGGAAAACTGAGCCGAGTGGGCCCATTGCCGAATAGGGCAGACCTGAAGTGCTCTCGTTACATTTTATTCCTCCTTATCATATTTAATTTGCCGGTTGTGGTTTACTAGTCTAGTAGCAAATCTTTCGCTAATGTCTACCAGTCAAGACGAACAACCGAATTGAGCCAAATTTGACTAAAAACGACGACGGAGAGAATTAATGCACCGACCAAACCAGCTCCATGGGTACCGACAGAGTACCAAAAAGAATGGTGTGGCCGTGCGAGGCGAGAATGAGAAGACCATGGTAACTCATCCTTGACGTGGGTAGCATTAGAACAGGGGTTGATCAAGTTACGCCCCCTCAACCATCCCTCAAGCCCAGCCAAGCATGCAGGCATTATAGCTGGCCAAATCCACGGAAGCATGGAGAACAACTCTCTTCTGCGTAACGCCAACCACAGCTATCCAGGCATGCTTTGCCATCCAGAGCTGGATGTGCTCCTTTCACTGTCCTGCAGCCACGCGATGATGTGTTGCCAAGAATCCTTATATTCTCAATGGCCCTTTACGTCACATTGTCGATACGCCTGCAGAGTGAAATGTGACGAGAGATATGTATACGCCGAGTAAGCCAGCCCCCCGTTTATGTCGGAAGAACGATCGGCTTTTGGTTCCAGCCAAGTCGGAAGAGCCGATCTAAGCCTTGGCATAGTAGTAGAAACTTCAATGGGACAGGTCGAACATACATGGACGCGCTTGAATAGTAGGTAAGCATGAATGAAGGCAAAGCCGGGGGCATCAAAATTCTCCCCTTTTTTTTGCTTTTCCCTTTGTGTTTTTTTTCCCTCCCTGATCAGTGGAGAAGAAACAGCAGTAATGCTACTCCTTTCATTTCCTCGGCAGTCATGGTATGCAAGATCCGATTTTCGCGGGGTTTTGATTTCTTCTCCTGATTTTGTTGTTGTTTGTAATGGATTTTTTCCTGGACTGCATCGAGATTTAAATCAAACACAAGTGCCGCCGGCTCATGCTCAAGTACAAATCCGCCGGGTTGACGAATGCGACCGACGGTTGGACCGAAGCAAAAGCAAAAGCGTTACTCTCTTTCGAAGTGGTGGACTTTGCATGTGGAAGATGCTGTTAAATATCCGGCATATGCAGGTACCAACTAGCCGAGCAGGCGGAGGCTAGATTAGCTCATAGGACAATTTTCATCCCATCTTTTTAAAGATACCGCTTGATTGCCACTATGCCCTAACTAACTGCAGGTACAGATTCTTCGAGCCATAGCCGAATATAAGGTCTTTGATTTCGGTCGTACAAGCAATTAGGATGTCGGCACTATAGCGTGAGGATATGTTGGCCAGTGTGTTGAAGGCCGAATAAATGCCATCCAGGCAATAACGACGTACTGCACTGTTTGTATGTACTGTAGGTATTCGTACAAGTCTGGGGACCCACGGTTTTGATTACTACCTGCCCAGGCTAGGTTAGATTCTTCGCTTCATATGGGTCTAGGTCTCAAGCTAGCCCCAATACTTTCCTTAAAATTCGTAGTGACGTAGCATCTTGGGTGACATGAGACGAACCAGATCGCTTGGCGCGACTCTTGGGCAAATAATTGGTAATTACCACGTCGTAGTTATGAACTTGGGACGAACTACCAGCCTTAATAGACTTCAAGACCGATCTGAGATCCTAGCCGGGTTCTCAAGCCATGGTACCCTCTGAAAGGCAGGATAACGTCGCGACGACAAGGTCAATGGCTTCGGGTAGCAGCGATCGTTTCCACAACGACAAGTGGAAGACGCTCCAAGATGGCAGCAATATTGCCATTCAGTCGCCTTGTAGAATTCGGTTATTTGCCGATCAAACTGGAGACGGTGTGGAATTGGAACTTGGAAGTAGTCCTGTTGAGTAAAGTGCGACCACATCAGGTATCTGTTGGTTGACAAGCAACGCAGCAACTGGTCAAAAAAGAAATCAATGGTTCGATAGATTCCCATACTATGCACAGTTGAATGCAACATAATTATCATCACACCAAAACAAACAAGGATTTGTTGACATAAGAAATCGAAATGGAAATTGACACAAGAGATTTGTAGATTCTCAATCTAATTCGCACCAGATTTTAGGTGCTGCATTCCAGGGCGCTCTGCCTACCTAATGAAGGCAAAAGGAAGGAGCATTGACAAGCTCTTCAGAGGAGGCAGGCAACCTTGACCAACCGCTTGTCGTATTCTCGCATACTTGCCTTACTTTGTACAATCATGCCCCACGAAGATTGAGCCAAAGACCAAGGCGAGTTTTCAGCCCTGAAAATTTGATTCTCGCCTCCATCTTTTCAATCATCATTCCAGTTTTGTCCAAGCCGGCGGTACCGATTATGTCACTGTTGTGGGCGCTTTGGAGGCTAGACCAGACCTCAGGCCAGGCACCGCAGAAGGTGGACCATGATCCTTCACGGCATTTGTTTGATCTGCCTTTAGCCAAAATGCCCTACAATACGGCCCCTCCCTCCGCCATCTCCTCTTCGGCAACCCCAAGGGTTCTCTTTTTGCTGTCTTGATCAATGCTGTCATGAAAAGCACAGCCAGCTAGCATAAACAGAAAAGACCAAACGGGAAGGGGTCTAGACTACCTTACCTCCATTAATGACCCCATCAGAATCCTGTTCTCAAACCGGGCCGCCGACTGACTCAACCCGAATGAACGATATTATCGACGATATAGCACGCATCCTGAGTTCCAAGGAAAGTAGGGAATCTGGCAGGGGAGAACAGGCTCGTTCGGCCCGGGGATTCCCATGCCCCAAAGTTTCTCGCTCCTCCCGAGATCAGGGTCGTACTCCCTTCCAAGCTTTGCGCGTCACATGGCCATTTCTAACCATCGACTGCCAAGCTTAATCGTCAGAGATGGAAAAAAAAACCAACTGTTCTAGATTGACCAAGTTGGCCCCTTTGCGACAATAGTGGGTTTTTATCTCGAAAGAAAAGTCCCCCTCTCCTCCCAGTCCGCACGATTTCTCCCCATTCTTTTCCCGCTGTTATTTTAACCGGCAGTGTCGTGTGAAAAAGAGGTCATCACACTGCCTTTTTGTAACAAAAATACCGATTACTGGCCAATCTAGAGATTTTTGTTGAAATCTCCCGGGCAACCGGGACGGCTCTACGGCTGCAATATTTGACTTGACAAGCGTATCCTCCAGCAGATCTCGAGGATCCCTGACTTCCCATTCCAGTCGATCTAGGATTATCGTCCGATGTTGTTCGCAGTAAGCGCTGCCCCTCCCGTGAGGATAGTTCCGGATGCTGGCAGCGGCTTGATCGATGTCGTGCCGGGCCACACCCATAATGCCCCTTTCATGGGTTAAGTTAGTTCGAAAAAAAAATGGATCATTGCAAAGGAACATTCAGACGTGCCCCTGTTCGCCGTCACGTATAGACTTTCCTGCATTGGGCAATAACTTTGGCTCGTCGACCTCCGAGCTGTGGGTATCTTGATCTCCAATCCCTTGGTAGCGATTTTGTCTGGATCATAATAATGGGGCCCGTGACCAGGTATAATTGCATGTTCATAGGCCCACGATTGCTTTTTGCTTACACACTTGGCTAGTGGCAGCGGTCTAGGGAGCAAAGATGTGTGGCGCTCTGGGAAGGCTTGCCGATCTGCCCGGGCCGCGGAGTGGTATGTCTGCTAAACCATGGGTATTCTGTAAATCTGTTAAAAGGTCACGCGTCCAAAACCGGATGCGACTGATGGCATAGTCCCCTACGGCCAAGCTGGAACCTCCTTTTTATTTTATTATTATTATGAGCGGTCTCCGAAGTCGCACGCGTCGATGTTTGTGGCAAACCCAGCTAGGTTAGGAGATCGTCAGTCCACCGGGCTCAAGGAGATTAAACGGAACCCCCCGAATTTCAGGGAAAGGTAGTCGTGGTAGTGTAAGAAGAAAAGAAAAAAATTCAGTTGCGAGGATGTACAGAGCTATGTGTGTTTGTGTGTGTTTGGGTTGCGGGTGAACTATGGACAAGAGAAAACATATCGGATGCTTCTTCGATGCCTTTTGCTGCTTCATGTAGGTATGCTCCAGAAATTTTCCTCGTGCATCATAGAGCTACAGCCCCAATGGTTATCTCTTGGGGGAAAGCATGGGTAGCGGTGTAAACAGCAATGCATGATTCCAAAATATACAACATATCCAAAGACTTGTGACTCTAGACTAACACGTGGATGCTCTATGATGGGAAATAGTCCGGAGAATGCAGAATTTCCACTCATGACTCTCTTATCTCTGCTGCTCGTAAGCTCCCCAGAAATATTACGGCATGTCTTGGTTTATTTCTCGCGAAGGATTTTCTTCTACATGTCGTCACAATGGTCAGACTATGTCGCAATTTGCGAGGTCTATGTTTGTTTCGTGGGATAAGGCACAAAGGACTCCGATATAAGTGGTCAATGTTATAGTTATATATCAATCGCATGGTTGATATTAATCGTGTGACTATACAGAGGTTGAACCATTGGTAAGTTTCGATAACTATTCCCAGTCCACGCACTTAGCAGAAGCCCTAATCCATGTCAAGTACTCTTTTAGCATGGCAAAAGAGCTGCTCAGTATTTTTCTGGCGTGTAACACGCCGTTTATATCTAGATCTAAAAGTCTATCAATTTAAAGTGCCTGTAGCCAGTTGCAAGATTTTGCAAGCAACATGAATATGAAGTAGCAAAACATCCAAATGTAAATGACAGATAAATGCCCGGGATCGCTCAAGCACCCGGACCTCCCGCACTAGACTTTGCATTTAGATCGTCGGCCCGCTGTATACACTCCTCTATCACCGCCCAAAACTTGGGAATGTCCAGCCCGCGCGGTATAGTGACGCCCTGTGCACCTTCGGGAAGCAGAGTCGCAATGGTGCGGCCCGTCTGCGCACCGGCATAAGCATCTTCGTAGGTACCATCGGTCACGACCTTGACGTCGAAGCGTTCGTGACGCTTCCCGCCATCCCTCGCAATGTCAAAGTCGTAAAAGGGGATCCGGTATTCCTCGGGCAGGCTCTGCAACACTATGGCGGCGGCCACTGGATCGTGCAGCGGAGGGCCCTCTGTAATGCCAAATGCAGTTCTGCGCGGGTGGAGATGTTAGCAAGAAACTTACAGTTCTGTATTGTTGTGTCGCGGTGATTTTGTTTGTCCACTTCTTTCTTACCTGTAAGTCTCGGCAAAGAAGTTTAGAAGCTCAACGAGCATGACGCGAAGTGTCGTCCTGCCCTTGGCCTCGGCTTCAACGGGACCTCCGTCGCCATGAAGCAGCTTCTGCTGGACTTCCTTTGTGGCCAGAACCAAATGCGTGACGTCCAGGGGAATCATGGTGGATTTCCGAGCCAGGACTTCGTTGCTGAGAATAAAGTCTGCAGACTCCGGGTCGATAAAGATGTTGAATTCTGCCCAGGGGGTCCTGTTCCCGATCCTCTCGAGGCCGTCCACTTGCCCCGACACGGCTGTTGTGAAGCCCCCACCAACGGCACCTCCCATAAAAGAAAGGCCTGCAACGTGCTCCGCAAGCTGGGGATACTTCTCGACGGCCTCGGCGACGTTGGTGAGGCACCCAGTCGCCACGATCCATGGGGTACCTGCAGGTTGGGCCAGAACAGCCTTGGCCATGGCATCAACTGCAGAGATCGACCTCTCTGGAGCCCTAAGCGGCTTGGGGAGCAGGTCGGTGCCGTCAATGCCAGACTCTCCATGGATGTCAGTCGGGGAGTGGACTGGTGGCCGGGACCGGGCCTTGGCGGCACCTGGGTAGACGGTCACTTGATCATGTTTGCCAATGGCAGTGAGGAGGGATGTGGCGTTGTATGTTGTTTTCCTAGGATTTTATTTGCGTGTAAGCCATTTGAATGTTTACTTTAAAGGCTTGGTGCCAGATTTGGACATGATATGTAAGGTAGATATGATTTGAATCTTCCTAAACAATTCACCCAGACCTCGCTTCATAAACTCACTCTAAAGATGCGTTACCGAAAACGGTTGAAATCCCGAGAAGATTTATCATGGGATGATGTGCAGCCAAGAGTATGGCAAAAGCATCCTAGGGGGGGAAAGAGTCAGTTGTTGAACTGTCAAGCCGAATGAGATGTGTAGACCCCGCCGACGCCAGGCCAGAGAATCTTTGTTTATACTTATTCTTACATCATGACCTGGGTCGCAGTCGAGCCAGACTGGTATGGGCTGAACGCTCATCTTGGGCAGAGTGTAAAATGATCTTTATGCAATTTCCTGTGTTAGTAAATAACCGGGGTTTGCAGATATAGATGGCAGGTACTGCAGTGAGGCGGGTTTTAGTTAGTGAGAAAGCCAATGTCAACGGAAATGACGGATGGAGAGAGCCATAAAGGGAAAATGCGGGGAGGGATAAGATCAATCGAGAAACGCGAGTAAGAGGGGCGATTATGGCTGGCGCTCACATGAGGTTCTGTTGGGTCCACAAAACCTCTCAACTGTTCCGTCGTCGGGCACTGTAGCAGTTCAATTCTATGATTGACCTCGGACGAAATCCACCAGGGATTTCAAAAACTCACATCAAACTCCGTCTTTTACCAGAAGCAGTGCAGTTCGGCCGGCGATGGAAGACGGCGGTTGTCAATCTGACCGGGCCCGTTGAGTTTCGGGCGCTAGTAGAGCCGGATAAGTCGGATTTTTCTGCAGTGCTGCGCGGGGAGCGGCCCGCCGAGTCTGGGCACTACATCCACTTCATTTCAAGGCAGGCAGCCATCTATACAGTACATGCAATGAATCAGCCGTCGATACAAAAAATGACCACACTCATCTCGGTCGAAAAACAAAAGTCGAGGCTCTATATCATCACTTTTTGATCACACAGAGCCACTTCGATATGGAAATGCATGTTTGGCAAATGCAGACAGGCATGGAAACATCGGAACGGTGCTTGTCTCCTGATTTACTCCGACTTTCAGGTCTGAAACTGCAACGTCTGTCTGTGATCTGGTCATTGACTGGCTTGTAGGCCTCGGAAGATATGATTTTACAGTGGCAGGAGAAGCTCTAGCAGGTTTTGAACTTCTGGTTCGAACTTTTGTAAATCCCCAATTGACTGCCATGGACATAGTCTCTCCTCTGCGACCTCTCAAGTTCACCACATGGCGTGTGTGGGTGAATGATGAAGTGATCTCATACTGTTTGCCCTGTTTACCTTAGCGGAATCCACAAGACTTCATCGCATAATCTGCTCTACTCGCTTATCCTCACTCTTTTAATGGGACAAGCTGACGGCACGGGAAACAGCCGAACTCTCGAGACGTATCATCGACGCCATCAAGATGGACTTTTATATGCTCTGCTGCTCTGCTGCTCTGCTTGCATCGCTTTGCCTTGCCAAGGGCAATCATCATCACGATCGACATCACTTGGACATCTGAGCAAAGGCAGTTAGTGCCCGTGTGCATTTGCTGTTGAACTCCTTTTTTTTCTCTTCCTAATCCCATCACTGTCTGGTGGCCGAAAACTTATAGTGTCATCTGCCAGGGGGCCGCAGGCGGCGTGAAATTACTTCACACAGTCCTGTCATATACCAAGCTCCATCGCCGTCATTCTCGGGACCAACGTGAGTCGTTTGTCGTCGGCTTTATCGACTTATCTCGGGTTTCATGTTTGGGTACCAGCACTTGTTCGCTTTTCGTCTCCATTCATTATCTGGCCATACAGAAGCGACTTCTGTAAGGCATGCACCCTAGACTTACTGTGTCTATACGAGCATCGGATGGGTTAGCAAAGTATACGTCGGGGTCTGCTATTGAAAAACAAGGTCAAACATGTTCGTCATTACGACGCAACTGTAGCCTTGACAGCAGAACAACAAGGCTCATCTGCACAACCATCGATGAGGGACAACAGTCGAAGCTGTCCGTCCGTCTTCAACTACATTGTCCTCTTCGGCGAAATCGTCAGTCAAAGTTCCGTGCTGCCCTGAAACATCCCTGAACCAGCCTTACCTGAATACGTACATATATTCGCTGGTCCGGAGTCCATCATTCTCTCCGGAGCGAGCAAATGTGCCGTGGAAATGCCAGTTCCGGGGCGCCATGTTGCTCGCAGGTTTGCCCTGTGCGCTCATATAGTCCAGGAATCGGCTAGGTCTAGCTAATATGAAAGTAAGAGAGTGCCCAGTATACACTTAGTGAATAAGCCCGGGCGTGAGAGACAGCCAGTATATAATTCTGATACCTCTGCCTCGGATTATGACCGATGTACCTCTCCACGCTGTAGGCATTCTGGAAAAACCCCGAGTGTCATTCATAATCGACAACTTCTCACGAGTAGAAAGACATAATTGTTCTGCGCGCCCATGTACATTAATCCTGTCTGATGCAAGGGAGGGTTGGATGATACCATGATATAGAAAGCAATAGCAATCGAGCCATCCACTGGAGATCGTGCGGTCTTCCGTCGGCAGAGATCACGGCAGTCGAAGCCCTACTGAGCTCCAAGCACCTGAGCTGATGGCAGGGTGTGACTGGAGTTTAAAAAGCATGGTTTCTGGGACAAACCAAGCCGAATATAACGATTTTTGCTCTATTCAACTAAATTTTAACAATTTCCCACTTGTTGATACCTCCGGATACCTGCTAATGTTGGCCAAACCTGGATGTGAAAACGAAGGCAGAACCTGACCAAAGCTGACTGCAGAGATGTGAAGGGAACACTTGCCTACTCCGATCCGTGTCCACAGCAGACAGGACACGCTCACATTCCAACACGCCTGACGTGCTTTAACTGAGTGCGACCCTACATGACCGGTTGCAGTTGTATGTTAAAGGATAGCCTGGAGCATTGGTGACAATTGTATCTTTGTTCTGCTAAGCTACAGTGGCTCCCTTGGAGGGCGACCATATTCATGGGCTGTCGCACCAGCCCTCTCAGAGAGAGACTCTTCAATAATACTGAGCACTTCGCTGGAATCGTCATGTTGAAAGCGGTTGACAACCTAAGCATGAAGTTGCGCCTTAGTTGTTGTGCTCAACCCCATACGATGAAGTGAATTTGTCAGATTTGGGACTTAAGATTTGTTGGGCTACTGTGTCCATTCTAATTGGGGTTCAGTAATACAAGTGTTAACATCATCAGAGTCAGAAGGGCGCAGTGGTCTAGTAACACTCTAGGTATGAAGGCAGATAGTTACTTGCATGTGGATTACAGCCGGGATGGAGTTGTATCAGCAAATCAGAGAGAGCCGGTCCAACCAAGGTACAACCAAACGGACTTGTTCGAATCCTTGACATTAGCAAAAAACAACACTGAGTCAAAATGCAACTATAAGACACCAACAGTGACAAAACATCAAAAGAACAGGGCCGATCGTGGATCGAACACGAGACCTAGAGATAATTGCGAGTGCGCTGCAATCTCTCGCTCTACCACTGAGCTACCGACCCAGCTCGTTGGTTCGTTGCTACTCAGTGGCTATTATAAACGGCAGGGTGAGATGCCACCATTCCGAGACTGAAGGGAAGTGGGGAACTTGGCATACGGTGGGTCAAGCACAGTCAAGAGCTGTCAACTTCACTAGTTTCTCTCATTAAAGATACAATTTTGGGTTCAAAGGCAAATATCTATCAAGTAATGCACAAGCTCATCTAACATCAACATTGAAGACTCAAGTGATACTGACAATAATAATGGGTTGGAAAAAGATTGATAGCAGGTCTTGCAGGTGCCACCCATTTTTGATTCATTGCCCAAACCTCCACTTGTGCTCGGCGTTAACGTATCCACCTTTGTTGCGTCCGTTCAAACCAGCCCCGCTCTGGCCTGGCCACTTTCCCACACAGCACACGTGACTAGGGTAAATTCAGAGTGCGGCGGGTACTATTGTCGTCGTCTCTGTCAAGCTCCTAGATTTCGTCCCCTCGCGACATTCCCAAATCAAGAGACCATTCAAAGGCAACATCAACCACCCAGTTGCCCAATATGTCGTTGGTGTCGGGCGAGAAGTCGAACTTCCAGTTCGTAAGTACAGATATCATTCTTTCGTCCCAGCCCCAAAAGCACACTCGGTCTACTTGTCTGTAGGACATTGCGCTCGTAGATTCGAGGACGCCTTGTCTGGCGCAAATCATGACACATCGCTAACGATCATCTGGACAGATTCTGCGTCTCCTCAAGTAGGTTTCTCCTCCCGCTCAGGTTCCCTCATTTGTCGTCGGTTTCGGGAAAATTCTTTTAGCAACATCGAATGATGCCTTCGCACAATTGGCGATACTCGAAAATTCCGCATTAGACCGGCAAGAGTGGCTCTGCATCTGTCGATATACTTCCTTATCTCTTTTGTGAAATGGCGAGCCGAAGGCGCTGTGTGTGGGCGTAGATGCACACCTTGAGAGACTGGTGGCGTGTTTCCATCAACCACTACTGGCATATCCACAAGACTCAGAACGACACAAATGACCGATGAACTCAGGAAGCGACTCTGGCTGACATGTCACTCTTCTAGCACAAACGTTGACGGAAAGCAGAAGATCGTTTACGCTCTTACCAAGATCAAGGGTGTCGGCCGCAGGTACTCCAACCTGGTCGTCAAGAAGGCCGATGTCGACCTGAACAAGCGGTATGTCAAATTTCCGCAGCAGAAATTTGAGTGCGCAAATCCACAAAAGATACTAATACGTCTTTTCACTTAGTGCTGGTGAGCTCACCTCTGAGGAGCTCGAGCGTGTTGTCACCATTCTCCAGAACCCCACCCAATACAAGATCCCCACATGGTTCCTTAACCGTCAGCGCGATATCGTCGACGGCAAGGACTCTCAGACCCTTGCCAACGGTGTCGACTCTAAGCTCCGTGATGACCTGGAGCGCCTGAAGAAGATCCGTGCTCACCGTGGTCTCCGTCACTACTGGGGCCTGCGTGTCCGTGGTCAGCACACCAAGACGACCGGCCGGAGAGGACGGACCGTCGGTGTGTCCAAGAAGAAGGGTGGTTAAAGAAACAAAACACAAAAAAGGGCATCATGGGCTTGGGGATCATTGGCCTGTCGGATGGGTTCTCTGGCTTTGGCGTTCAATCTCATTGTTGCGGGCGGTCGGGCGTGTTACGGATGGTTTCACTGTTGACTGCCATGCGTGCATTCACAGCCACCGAGCACGCAGGTAGACTAAATTCATCAAGGTTCTTTTGCTGGGACGACTAAATGCGACAATGCAATGAAATTAAAAGGTTCATCTTTTTTTTTAAACTATGCCATGGTTAAGACTTGACGTTGTGAAGGGAGACAGTCAATGCTTTGTCGGAATCAGTGAACAACGGCCTGATGATCTCTCCAGCTGATCATGTGTTCCGGTAGATTTCTGTGAGCTGCGCCGAACTCTTCATTATGACGGCACGGGAACCTTTTAGTTTGTGCTCTTCTTTCATTCTTTGCTTCCTTATTTTACTTTTTTAGTCTTCGTGCGTAACTGCCATATCTAACACCTCGACGCGGCCCTGTCCCTTGGTCTCGTTCCCAATGAAGTCGGATACAGCCTTGAACGCGCCAGGCTCTACAAAGCCGGTAACTTCCCATTCCGAGCCAACCACGTCCTGATTTTCCACCTGCTCGATGTAGCCCAATATCTTATCCTTGACAGTTCCGGGAGCCTTTTGCTCGCCATCCTCAGTCTTGGGAGCCTTAACTGCCTGCTTGAGTACGCTCGTGGGGCAGGCTATCCTGAGCCGCATTCTGGCGCGAGCGACTGGGATAGGCTGGTGGGCTATGAGTGCCTTCATGGCCTCTAGCGCTTGAAGCTTTGCGTTCTTTGTGGTGACGACGCCAGTCCAGATGGGTTTTGATGTTTTGCCGCTGCCGGCCTCTCCGTTCTCGGCAGCGGTGGTCGGAGTGGCGGTGCCGCTACTGCTCTCCGTCTTGCCGTCGGCTGCGGACTTGTTTTGTTGTTGTTGCTGCTGCTGTTGAGTGTGGGCCTGGGAGCTGAGCATGTCGAGGGCCTTTTCTATCATGCCGGTGGTGTAGACGCGCTTGGTCCTCGGGTCGACGAGCTTGCTGGCCACGATGCCGACGACCTCGTTGTGGACGCGCTCCAGCTGCTGCGCCCGCTCCTTCTCGCCGACTTGTATGTCTCCCTTGTTTAGTATCTCGAGGATGACGTCGGCGACGGGGACGTCCTTGCCAAAGGCCTTGGCCAGGTCGGCCGAGGGTGCCGTCTGGCCCTTGCTGACGTTGAGAAAGACATTGGGGATCTGCAGGACGTTGTCCAGGTCCGTCTCGATACCTGAGCGCCACTCGAGAACCTTATTCTTGTAGCATGCAATCTCGAAGCGCTTCTTGCCCTTCTTGAGCCGCACCAGCGAGACGTTTGTCAGCTTGATCTGGTTGGAGGGTTGGTTTATTTGTCGCGACATGATTGCTGTATCTAGGGCGTTCTAGGCTTGATGGCGACGGTGATTGTGTAGCGGCCCTTCTTTTTTTTTAGGATTGCCTAGCCAGTGAGGCGTCCAAAGAGATATTTAGACACCCCAGGTAGTAGGTTTGTCGCCGAATAGTAG
>JAVHJQ010001160.1:0-11312 GCA_031306095.1 Pyricularia sp. CD86 | reverse complement strand
GATTATCAGTCTGACACTCGAAAAACAGTATGGGCGGGTGAGAGGTACTCTCCGGAACTACAGACGATTGTTCATGCCGTACCATGCAAGTATCTCTCAGTTAGTCCGGTCAACAGTTTCGCATGTATATCGCCCAAATCAGGCTGCCTTGACAAAAAAGGTACTTGTTTGTGGTCTGTTGTTCTTTTTTGCTCAGCAAATCGCCTGACTCTTTGCTTGCAAACGTTTAAACTTTGATCGCCGAGAGTTCTCTGAAATTCAGACGAATCTCGAGTAGGATTAGCCGATCTATAAACTCAAAATTGGAAACTGGAAACGTACATATGCGAAGGTGGTATTCTCTGGTACTGTACATCGACGTTCATAGAAAAGAATTTCCATCAAGGATCGCACCCTCAGATGATCTACCCTCCAGATAAGATTTGACAGCATTAGGCGAACACTGCGGGTATTTTAAAGCCTGGGAGGGAAAAGAATGTGACGCCATCTATCAGTGTGGGCGAGTCGAGTGTCAAGAATATGCTTGTTGATCAAGACTAATAGAATACGGACCGAAACACATCCGAACCATATCCTCCCACGCCTTAACAACCACTCTAACCCTTGAGCATCTTTTTCCTCTTGCCGATCTGGGCAGAGAAACCAGTCTTGATGGCAGTAACCGAACGACGTGATCCACAAGAGTTGCAAGTAATAAAGTAACTGTTATTGTTGGAAACAGATGGTCAGTATGTGGTGGTTTGACGCATTCAGATAGGTTAGGTTGGGTGTGTACTAACAGGCGGTTCTCTCCCTTGTTGAGCTCTGTGTTGGGCGACCTGCAAGTCTTGCAGGTAACATATTCGACTAGTAAAATCAGCCTGTCAGCAAAACGATTTATCACTAGGCAAACCATCAGGGTCCCTGAGCAAAAGTCCGTTTGGATCCACCTACTAATGTACTTGCGCAACACGTTCTCCAGTTGCTTCTGCTGGAAACGACCCTTGATAACCAGACGACGGCTGCCGTCAGTCGAACCCGACGTACCCAACTCGGCAAACAGGTACTGAGTAACGTGTTCCTCTGTACGCTTCATGCGCTTGCAGATATCAGCCAGGTTGATAAAAATGGTCTTCTTGTTGCCTTCACGTGCGCATTGCGGGGGCGGGATCTTGTATGACCGGGTTCCGCTCGTCGCATGGTCAGGGTTCTTCTCTTCGAGGAGTTTGTAGAACCTTCCGAGGAGCATCTTGTACGGGATGGTCTCTGTCGCATCGTGAGCCCAAATACCGGTTCCCTCATCCATGTCACCCTCCTCCACCTCTGGCTCCTCAGCTTCGGCCTCGCCCTCTTCTCCCTCCTTGTCGTTGAGCTCCATGGCCTTGAGCTTCTTTGCGAACTCATCCTCCTCGTCCTTGGGAACCTTCTTCTTCTTTTTCTTCTTGAGCGTCAGGTCCAGCCCGCCGTCCTCAGCATTCTCGTCGCCGGCGGCTTCCTCGCCATCCTCAACCTTCTTGGGCTTCTTCTTCTTCTTCTTCAGGGTCAAGTCAAGTCCATCGTCATCGGGAGCAGCCCCGTCCAGGGTCACATCGGCAGGAGCTGAAGATGCATCAGTAAATGCACCAAGTGCTGCGGAGAGTGGCGGCGTACGAGGCGTGTGGGATTGGGCCGAGTCCTTCTCCTCATTGGGGGTCGACATCGTGGTGACCTTGCCGTCGGCGTCGACAACTAGTTTCTCTTCCGTAAAGGCAACAGACTTGCGAGTCTTCCTATCGGGAAGCTGTGAGGGCTAATCACAATGGAGATTACTTGGGTTAGCGACTTGTTTAAAGCTTGCACGGGTTTTTTTTTTGATATCGTAGATAGCTTTGTTTGTTGTGAGAACAATATGATGGATTCCCGATCAGGATAGGGTTATCGGTGCTACAGGAAGAACGACCTTTGGGTGCGGGTTGACGAAGGAGAAATTTCTTTGATCTCGACTTCCAATGGGCTACCAGCTCAAAGAGTGGCGCAATAGTCGGAGCGAGGAAAATGAGTAATAAATGAGGTTGCTTGAGCGCTTGCCTCCAGTCACCGAACCATGAAAAAAGTGGTGGGGTGGTTGTGTGCGTGGAAACTGGGGATTGCTTTGCTGCAGGGAAAATTCGGGAGGGGCAGATTTGTCGAACAGTCACTGGCTGGACTGCTTCGGTGGAGGGGACGGGAAGGGCTAGGACATGCTTGCCGGCCAAACTATGATAGCCGGCAAGCTTGCACGAAGCAGAGACATGACAGACGACGCCACACCCATTGCAGTCAAGACTGAATAGATTGACTCACCTCAGAATCCATGATTGTGGTCGCACTCCTAAACGCACTCGATGTGTTTTGGTGTGGTACCCAGGTCGAATTCTTGGCCTAGATGACTGGTGGGAATTTTTCTGGGCTAGGGAATATCTGCAGAAAACAGGCCAAATTCGATTGCCCTCCTTCACAAAGTTGTTTGGTTCCGAATGGACGTGCTTTGTTGTATGACTTGTGTGCTGGTAACAATTTCTTGGATTGGATCGACAAGCCCACAGCTAACCTAGGTAGGATATAAAGTAGGATGTTGGCATACCAGGGATGGGCTCTTTTTCTGTCAAATCTCTCTTTGATGGAACATGAGCAAACACAATGGTGAAAAGTTGCTTTGCGCGATAGATGATCACATCGCCTGCGCTCTCGTTAGCCGTCAGACCCGATGGATGACTCAATTGAATGCCAAGCTGTGGAGGGTGGAGACTCAGGAAACCACTGATCAGCTGCAAGGTCACATGACCCGTTCTACAGAGTACCACTAGGTAGCAAGTAGGTTATGTACCTTGTCAATGTAGGCTCAGTACCTAGGCTACTCCAATTTGGGTGCAGGTGGTCTTTGCAGTGACGTCTGTTTTCGTGTCCAGGGTTACATGGTGAAGGAAGCTCTCCGCTCAAGTTACGAAGTAGAAAGAATCAACTTTCCAGAGCTCCGGTAGCCTTCCGACTTGATGACCACCGTGCGGCAAACGTCGCGAAGGGATCTTGCCAGCAAAGGTGTCTAATTTCCATTCCATCCTTCCACTCAAGGAATTTTTCGGTCGGTCCCAAACGCCGCTCGACTCCAGCCATGTCGGCGACCACGGAATCATACATTCTCCCCGATCCCGCAGTATCCTCCGATGATCACGACGACCTGGACTCGCTTCCCTCAATTTCGACAAGCCTACTCGACTCCGAGCCCGACTCGGAAGCGCAGAGAGAATGGGAGGAAAGTCTTGAGCAGTTGCAGCTGATGCTGACGATGGTGATAATACCGTTTACTGGCAAATACATGGGGCGCAAGTTTGCATTTTGGAGTATGTTTACTTTACTTCCTGCCGCACAGTAGCCAAAGACCAATTTCTCTGACGACCAGTCCGGAGACTAACGACAATTCTCTGAATTTAGGCTGGGCACGATACATGGAATGGATGCACAATGTTGAGATCAGGTGGACGAACAAGAAAGCTTTTGCAGCTGCTGGTGTCATCGAAGCCGCCGCAACATTATGAGCAGCAGTCATCATCCTATAAATATCCGAATTTCACGATACCCGCCGTACGCCTGTAAAAATACGAACCTTTATATGGAATTTTCGTTCAGACACAGCGATGTGATCCGATCGACTCTTTGTTGCCGCGTCTATTTTGGACAAGCTCGGAGACTACAGCAGTCTATTTGGGGCTATTCATGGGCCGACAGCAAATTCCTTGAGCAAATCAACGCATACTTTTGTTCGCGTCGTTTCAACTCTGGCATGCTTCTACCGCCGCTTACTTACCGGCCACAAGCACAATCTTGAGTACAGGCCGTCTTCTACACGCATCAAGATAGACTGGTTAAGGGGAGACTGTTTGGGGTCTTGATTACACAATTGAATGGTTATCGTTGTTATATCTGTCTCGCGTCGGGTGGGCTTCTGTGTGGAAGCATCTGAGCCTCGAAACATGGAAAGCGGTAGACGCGTAAGTATGACCTAGCTATGCTAGACTTTGTTTGACCGAAAATACAAGCAGTCTGAGTGATGGCTTTGGCGGTAATCTTTCGCACAGGTCTACTTATCTACAAAGTTCATCTCTCCTGTCTTGGCCCCGTTAATTACCAAAGATACCTCTTCCCCCAGATAATAATTGGTTGACATTACACGCGTTCTTGTGGCTAGTCAATAACGACTGAGAATTCATGTCTGAATTCATTGGGCTCACAAAGTAGGTTGAACGTCGACCTACTACGCGTATCCCTCTGACAAATCAGGTATAATTTGGCTTTTTGGTAGTTGCACAGCCTGGGTCTCTTTTGCTTGTCACTCTGGACAAAGTCAAGGCGCTTTTGATAGTCGAAGGAAATTTGATCGCTGCAGCAGTTCGCGCCCACCATGCCATAAAATGACGTCGCTGGATTCTGCTCGACGCGGAGCAAGTGGTGCTGTGCCCTCTGATAACATCACACTCCGTGACTACAGTACTCACATGGCCGCCAAACTTTCTGCGTGGTACCATAACTCCTGTCTGTTGACAAAATCTATCAATTAGCCACTGACGATCAGTCAAAGCGCTACCAAACGATGGCAGGTGGCTGTTCAAAGTCACCATAGCAAAGAATGGCGCAGGGAGGCAGGTTCGTTGCTAGCGATGCTGCTACGTCATCTCACATTGGTTTGCCTGTACGTGTCACTCTAGTCGCTTGTTTATACGAGTATAGACCTGCCTGCTAAAGAAGAATGAATTGGTTTTGTTTTTTTCTGTAGGCGCTACGATTTTCAATTGAGCCAGGGGTGGGTAGTGGGACACCGCACTCGACTCTCGAAATGTAAACACCTCTTTGTGCCGTTTGCCTGGCGCCAAGGTATTCAGGCGGTAGTGTTGTTGTACATGGTAATCCTTCACGAGCCACGAGCCAATGAATTAGGCTATTGTTGGCCGATCCGGTATTTTTTCCCCCTCCAGTGTCACTGGCAGGTAGGTAGCTAGGTGGTAGGTAGGTACATATCTGTCAGCCCATCGGCACACAACTTGAATGCGAGCACAAACGGCACAGCAAGCTCGGCCTCATCATTGCTGATACATCAACCGTAAAAGGTGAAAATGTAGAATGGGAAAAGATCATATATGCATGAGTGGCTCGTGACCGAGAATATTCAGTGAATTTGTTTTCTGATATAGAAGCTCTTGTCCTCATCGCGTCGCGTCTATACATCTCAAGTATTCTGCTTCTTTGAGTCGTCAATCAACAAAATATCTCCTTTGGACAGAAACCATCAACTCGGCTGTAAAACCTACAACGGGCTCATTGGATGCTGTCGTGATTCACAAGGAATCACACCAGGCAAAATTCGGTGCCTACTGTTGACAGAAAACAATTAGCACAATAAGCGACATGTTAATATTTCTGCTGCTGTTGGCCATCTCGGCTGGCGCGGCAGGTCAAACAAACCCAGATTTCCCTTGGGCTGTGGGAGGATTCATTTTTGACGACAATGAGACGACTCCCAATTATGATTACGGAAGACAGCATCCCAATGGCACACGGTCAATCAACTTCAAGATGTCGCAGTGGGATTCTTTACCGGAATGGTCATTTCGTGACCATATTCAAGTTTGAAACCCCACCCATCAACTGGGTCAAGTAATATGGGAAAAGAGGAACATGTCTTGGGCTGTGCTGATTTCTCGACAAATCTACGTGACCGTCGTGGTTAGGATTAAACGCAACTCACTTTCGATATCCTAACCCCCGTAGACAAAGACAACCCGTCGACAACCCTCATATTACAGCCATCACCTTTGACTTTAGCTGGCCCGGAGGTGGCTAGATTAAGGACCAGTTTGTGGGAAAGAACATCTTAAACAACGGCTTGGATTTGACCAGAGTCAACGTGACCCGATTTTGCCAAACCTTCTACACTGCAGATTTCGATCGCGTCACCAACGTCAGCAACTCGTATACCGAAGAGAACACGCGATCAACTGACTGCCAGCCTTTCCTCGGGGGTGCATGCGTCAAGGAGTGGGAATCAGCGAGCCCTAGTAGGAGCCGTTTCGATGGCTCAGGACTGTCCACACTTAGGGGTGCATGTGTCCCCATCTTTTCACAGGACCGATTAAAGCTCCTCTGGTCGCATGGGCTGGCAAGCAACTACAGCAGCGGCGATATCGTGACGGGAGCATCGACCGGAGCTATGAACGGGACCAACATGACTTCCTACGATGCCGTCGCCAACAGGGTACATGTCCTAATGGTCAACCCCGTGTTCGAGGTCCGGGGTCTCGTCGGCGGTAATCGCACCTCCAACATAACAGGCCGCCGGCAGCTTCTCTGCATCCGCATCGACACTGGAAAGGCGGAAGATGAAGCTGAGAGCGCATGTACATCGACGATCCTGGGTCGCGGGATAGGTGGAGGTGGTCTGGTTAGTCAGCTGGTAGCGACAGTGGTGGCTGGTGTTCTTCTTGTCTTTGTTGTTTAGGCAGACGGGCGACTGGTAACTTTGCCAGTCGTTTTGGAGAGAACGGGACAATAAACAAGTAGCGGCAGACACGCAAAGACGAGTATGCCTCGACTTCAACGGTTAATTCAAACTTTTCGTTAACAGTCGATGCTTCAGTCGATAGCGGGACGCATCGACTGGTGTGAGCTAGGTACATAACCTTGTTGATCATCAGCCTTGCCAGTACAGCCGGGCATGCCGGGTCCCTGGCCAAGAATGATTGCCGAGAAGCATAAAAAGCCTGGGGACTTGAGGACTTTTGGTCCACATGAGTACCTTAGCCCAAAACAGTATTCAAACCAAGGCGCTAACGTGAGGAGAGAAAGCAAGAAAGAAAGAAAAAAAAATCATGCTAGAAATAGCGCTTGACAGCTCGGCGGCAAAACATGTTACATATGTGTATGTTGATACCCAATCGATTACCGAGTTTGACGTCTGGTGAGATTGGATGGAAAGGTGCCGGATCTCGGCTTTCCTCCAAGGGCCCCTTGAAGGATGAGGGGCCAAGAGTGGGGATATGAAGCTCAACCCGAGCAATCAGTGGTTTGATGACATTGGGTTGGATGTCAAAATCAAAATGTGGGGGACGATGGGTTGCGCGGCTAGCATGGCTTGCAGCCGCCCTGCGTGGTTGCCCCGCCAAAGACGATTTGATCCCACTTCATCAACCCCCCAACGGGAAGGCAATGTCATGTCATCGCCCGGTACTTGGCAGCCAATTAATTACGTGCAGGCAGGACTGCATGCGGAAAAGGATTGCCGTGAATTATCTACTGTACAGCACCTCCCATCCAGTAGTTTTGTTGTACGTACGTCCGATAGCGACGTGCGCATGTTCCCAAAATTAGTGGCAATAGCAAAGTGAGGTAAATGTCTAAACAATCTTGGGTGAAGTTCGGAGCGGACGGATGCTTTTACTTCATAACTAGCTTAGCTTGACCCACGATCGTCTGAAGCATCGACAGTTCATGACCCTTAAAATCCAAAGCTGATTACTTACTGTGGGATCCTTCTCATCCGCTGATGCTGCTGTGCAGTAGTTAGCTCGTGCAGTGTGCTCGCATCCACGCTAGTGTGTGGTGGCAAAACGTCATGGTGGGTTGCGTCCGAATCTTAATTGCACCCTTAAGGCCGCCATACCGATCGATACCTTCCATTCCCAAGCTCCCATTCATCCACCGCCCAGTTAACTCCAATAATCACCAACCCACAAGAACAACTTAAACAACCCAGATCAACATTTGGGAAAGCAACTCCCTTGCAGCCATACCCGCCTGCACTTCCCAGTTATTTCTTAAAATATCCACATATCAATATCTTTGCGGTCCATTTCCGGCGCATTATCAACATCCTCGGCATTATCGACAAGAAAAAAACAAAACAAAACAAAGGAAAAAGAAATACTAGGCACTGCATCAATCTCGTCTCGACACCCATTTTGAGCCTTCATCCTATCTACTAAGCTACCCATCAAACCCAACTTCAGTTCCACCTAACTTCACAGCTTCGAAAGCCGTGAAACTCGGCGGAATCCACTGTCATATCCGCCTTTCAAAAGTGAGTTGAACTATTACTGCACTGTACATACGGTAGGAAAATGGGCTAGCACCCCCATCCCCATTTCTCCATGTGCTTCTGCGTCGATCACGACATACACTTTATCATCTCTCCACAAGCTCCAGCTGACAAGATCGAATAGACAAACGCATCTGTTACTCGTTGCACTAGGCCCGATCGAAGCCCCAAGTCACTGGAAGCCCACCCACATCCCATCAAGAAACCAACATCCCATCGCAGACAGGCGTCTCAACTAGACGGACGAACCCAGAATAACAACCGCCGCAATGATGGAAGACGTTATCCGAACGGTCCTCAGGCTCCTTGAGATCCTTTGGACGCTGCTCACCACGGCCCTGATCGGCAACGTCATCGCGCTCAACATTAACGCGGCCGGATCGGCGTCAGCCGCCGTCAACTACACCATGTTTACTTGCGTCGTGGCCTGGATCGCTTCCCTATACGGCCTCATCACCAACTACGTCGACAACATCCTGGTGCCCATCGTTTCGTTTGCACTCGATGGCGCCGCCACCCTCTTCACCTTTATCGCCGCCGTCGTGCTCTCGGCCAAGCTGCGCGCCACCAACTGCGGCGGCCGCCTGGACCCCAGGGACCTCGGCTCCGACTGGATCGGATTTGGCAGTGCCGACAACCAGAAGCGCTGTCGCGAGATCCAGGCTTCGGCAGTCTTCCTCTGGTTCCTGCTGGCCTGCTTCATCACCAGCCTGTTCTTCACCTTTAGGAGTTCCAAGCGCACCGGCAAGTCGGTGCTCAGTGGGCCCAGCAGTATGTCGCAGGTCCGCGGGGTATAGGTCCATTCCAAACGACGCGACCATGCCGTGGAGTCTACTGGACTCTCCTTAGACGTTATCTAAGGCAGGCTGACTTTTTGTTTATCTTTTGATTACCCATGGGCGATATCCTTTGAAAAAAAATGGCATTGGCTTTGCGCGCTGCGACATACACCCTTTTTGGCCTCAGTATGTATGACTTTTCGGCCTTTGCCGCCTCGGCAACGGGATGGAAGGGCTGGATACCGGATACCTTTGTTTCTGACGTAATTATGATTTAATGTATGTTCTTGTGCTTTTGTGTATAGGTGGAGATAGTTATATATGAGCTTTTGCAGAGAAATTGAGCAGTACAATATGCTCCACTTGGTTGGTCTGAGGGACAATTCGACTCTTCGAGTCCTTTGACCCTAGACAGTCTCAAAATTCAGTCTTGTCAGTCTCCATTGTAGCTAAACATGTTTCTCCACTTGAAGTGATCGACGACTCGAGGCTCTTAGAGGCTAAGTCATAAGTAACCCTAGCCAAGTTAACCCACAAATGAAGCCCTCAACACTAGCCACTCTACCCACATAATAGAATCCGCAACGTCGCCCACTCACCAGCAAATAAGCATCAGTCTCTATAGCTCAGTGGCAGAGCGTCAGTCTCATAGTATATATGACCATTCAAGTAATGAATGGGTAATCTGAAGGTCGACGGTTCGATGCCGCCTAGGGACAGTGCAAGTCAGCATAAACTTTTGACATTTTTGATCCCAAAGATGGTCAACCTAGGGATAACTCTTTTTTTTCTGCTGTGGGTTTTCGAAAATGTCTGTGCTACGTACCTTAATGCATGCATGCACCGGCGTGAAACTGTCGTACATACAACAAACATGAACAATACACAGAAGGGCGTTTAGAAAGGTGATTTGAGCGTCGCAGTTGGGTTTCCTCTTGGGTTCCGTGCGTGCCTAACAACGGACGGACACGAGGTAGAAATTTGAAATGTGGAGGAGATGGGGGGGAAAAAAAGCATCTGCTCCTCTCAGAGTTTCAATAAATGCATGCAATATGTAAAACAGTTACTACATAGTATGAGTAGGTATTGCTGAGCGTGGGACTTTTGTGCCCAATTCATCCATAAAAGTAAGTGATTATATGATTCAGGAAGGCTATATGCTGACATCGCATCGTTTGAGTTTCACCGCCTTGGATCTTTCTCTTTTTTTGTTGACAAAATACGTCACGTTACCATACTGTGTAGCGCTTAAATCGCGTGATGATCACCAGCCCGACTCGAATGACGGGGTTGGTGGATTCGGAATGCATCGGATCTCGAAGGGGGAAAACAAAGAAAGAGACTCTAGAACTAGAAAACAAGTTGCATCACAATTGGCAGATCCAGCTTCAGATGCAAACCTTGAAGAAAGATCTGCAGGCGAAGACCTCGTCTAAGTGGTACTTTTTCATTTCCACTTTTTTTTCTTTCCCTCCCGGGGGATCCTAATTATCTTTAGGAACCTTTTTTTCCTCGGGCGTTTTGTTTATAGAATGATCGCCATTCATGCCCATATTAGGCGCCTCGTCAACAACTCACTGGTTTCAGCATATTCTTGTACTTACCGTTATGGTCCTATTTAGAAAGAAAGAAGCAGGCCCAAGCTTTTTTGTCCCTTGGGGATGGCCTTGTTTTACTTCGACTTCGACTGACAGCGTAACCCTTGCTGTCGGCTGAGCTGAAAAGACATGATTAGCGCGAAAAAAAAAGACGAGGCTACCAGGCGAGGCTCACAAACTTGCAGGGTAACAAGGGTCGTCGCCGATGCTTGCGTCGCATGCTCGCAGCTTTTTTTCTTGTTTGAAAAGACAAGGCTCTGGGAAAGACATACTTCCGATCGGGAGAAAGCATGGCGCATTGTGAAGCTAATCTGAACTGAGAAGCTTGTTTCGTTATCTAAGCTGTCACCATGATTCTACTTTTTTACTTTTTCTATATCTGGAGGGTGAAACACCAAGGGGGCGTGTCCGTCCAAGTCACGAAGAAAAAAAAGAAAATGAAAGAAAAGAGAGGAGGGAAAAGAATAAGATAGCGTACACGATCGATTGACAAAGGAGAACAGCAAAATTAAAGTTGCCAGACGACATATTTGACGGTCGCGGAGCAAACTTTCCGAATTTGACACGACATGATGTGATTCCGCACGACTGACTGCGTACGCAATTCCGCACAAGGCATATAGGCGACGCTAGCGAGGGATTTCATCTCGTGAATCAAGACCAACCAGAACACAAAGAAAAAGGGGACAAAAGACAAAGAAGGCAAAGACTAAAAAAAAAAAAAGGTTCCGACGCAGTCGAACTAATCCAAGCTGTCAGTAAAGGCTCTTCCGCTTAAGTTCAATCACCGGACCTTGGTGTCAACGTTGTCTGATTAGAAAAAAATCTATAATACAGTAGTTTGTATAGATG